>LJIJ01001739.1:0-37302 GCA_001718145.1 Orchesella cincta
TACTATTTGCAGATGACTTGGTACTGTATGTTTCATGTCTTAATTTATAAGGAAGGTATAGAGAAGATACAGGAAGCTGTTAATTTCCTAGAAATCTGGTGTGAAGAAAATGATTTGATAATCAACACCGACAAAACAAAATGCATGTTGCTTTACAAGAACAACGACAAAGTTTCAAAGGATTTGTGCAACAGCAATACGGATAAGGTCCAAGTGTATGGTAAAGACATAGAAATAGTGTCTTCATTTAGGTATCTTGGAGTTATAATTGAAAATTCATTATCTTTTAAACTCCACTATAAACATGTCGAAAAGAAAATGAATGCGGGACTCAGCCGTATGTATAGTTTAAGACGCATGTTCTCGGAAAATGTACTCAAAATGTTCCTTTCAGCGTTTGTGATATCTACAATTGACTATGTTTATTAACGTGGTGCACTCAGTCTGTGACTGAAATTAACAAGCTTCAGAGTAAAATAACTAGATTCATTTATTCGTTTTACTACAATAAAAACAAAGCAGGTAACAATGAGGATGTCTCGTCGTGTATAAAAAACTTGATTTGTTAACTATTTCAGAAAGGAAAATATTGTATGCTTTAAAGTTTGTTTTTTAAACATAGAAAAGGTAATCTCTTCAAGGAATGTACAAATATTCGTATCATGGATGCGGCTTCTCGGCCTACCTTCCAAGTGTGCTCTCACAAAAATGGCTCTTTTCAAAAATTCAGTTAAGTACTTACGATTTATGAGTGAATAAGTTTGTACAACGTAGTAGTATATTTTGTGATGAAGAGCTAACATTTAGATTCAATTTGTTGATAGTGTAAAGAGTTACCTGTTAGAATTTAGGAGGCTCTATATACTTTGTATTATAAATGATTTATATTTTTATATTTTAATGATTACGCAATTTGGACCTGTATATTTGATCTTGCCCCCTGAATTTTTGACCTTGACATTCTCTGTTTTATTTGTAGGGAGAACATGCTTTTGGTTGGATACCAAGAAAAACGTAAATTAAAGACATTGCAATTCATTCAATTCAATCTCCCAACATGGATTTCTTTGAAAGGAGTTCGATGTTCTCATTTGATTGAATTAATTGATATTGTCTTTATTTACGTGTTTTCTTTGTATCAACCAACAAGCTGTTCTCCGCTACAATAACACAGAGATAGGTCAGTCAAAAATTCAGGGCAAGATCAAATATACAGGCCAAATTGTAATCATAAAATCATAAATATAAATCATTTATAATACAAATATATAGAGCTCCTAAATTCTAACAGGTAACTCTTTACACTATCAACAAATGAATCTAAAGTTAGCTCTTCATCACAAAATATACTACTACGTTGTACAAACTTATTCCACTCATAAATCGTGAAGTACTTAACTGAATTTTTGAAAAGAGCCATTTTGTGAGAGCACACTTGGAAGGTAGGCGAAGAAGCCGATCCATGATACGAATATTTGTACCATTCCTTGAAGAGATTACCTTTTCTATGTTTAAAAACAAACTTTAAAGCATACAATATTTTCCTTTCTGAAATAGTTAACAAATCAAGTTTTTTATACAACGACGAGACATCCTCATTGTTACCTGCTTTGTTTTTATTGTAGTAAAACGAATAAATGAATCTAGTTATTTTACTCTGAAGCTTGTTAATTTCAGTCACAGACTGAGTGCACCACGTTAATAAACCATAGTCAATTGTAGATATCACAAACGCTGAAAGGAACATTTTGAGTACATTTTCCGAGAAATGCGTCTTAAACTATACATACGGCTGAGTCCCGCATTCATTTTCTTTTCGACATGTTTATAGTGGGAGTTTAAAAGATAATGAATTTCAATTATAACTCCAAGATACCTAAATGAAGACACTATTTCTATGTCTTTACCATACACTTGGACCTTATCCGTATTGCTGTTGCACAAATCCTTTGAAACTTTGTCGTTGTTCTTGTAAAGCAACATGCATTTTTGTTTTGTCGGTGTTGATTATCAAATCATTTTCTTCACACCAGATTTCTAGGAAATTAACAGCTTCCTGTATCTTCTCTATACCTTCCTTATAATTAAGACATGAAACATACAGTACCAAGTCATCTGCAAATAGTAAAAATGGTACAATTAAGCAATTCCCAATATCGTTAATATATAATGAGAACAACAATGGCCCTAGAGATGAGCCAGGTAAACACCCATTGTTTAAAGCAAAATACGCTGATAGAAATGCGCCATTGATTACTCGAAACATTCTACTTTCAAAGTAGTTAACCAAAATATTTATAAGATAAGGAGGTAAATTAAATTGCTTCATTAACTTCTTTAATAGCTTAGTTCTGTTCACACTATCAAAAGCTTTACGAAAGTCAATGAAAAGGTCTAACACTCGCTGTATCACAAGACCTTCCTTTAAGGAATCCGTGCTGATACGGATTAAAAAGAGCACAGCAACTACTAAAAATGCGATCATACAAAAATCTTTCAAATACTTTCGTCGTACTTTTTAATCCAAAAATGGCTCTATAGGCTGACGACTGTGTTAAAGAGCCCTTTCCCTTATAAAGTGGGAAACAATCAGTTTTTTTCATCGTTTCTGGTATACAAAACATATTCACTATATGGGTAAAAAGAATAATGAGAGGCACAGTAAAACTATCTGAAAACTGTTTGTATACTTTTTTAGGAATACTATCATTATCGGGGCGAACTTTTTTTACGTCCCTAATTGCTTTCAATATTTCTACCTTTGTTACTGGTGGGACTTCATAGTCCGGATTGAGTTCATAGAACTCACGTTCATAATCTACTATAGTAGAATCTAATAAACTAATATCGCTCGCGGATTCGGGAATAATGTTTCATTGGCAAAAATTGTGCTATTGCTTCGTTGGTTCCTGCTACATTCCCATTAGAGTCAACCAATTTTGTGATTGGTAAGCTAGTTTTACTTCTAAAGTTAGTGATTTCGTTAAACAGATCCCATATATTACTGGAATCTCGAGTTTCTTAAATTTATTATTCGCATATAACTTTCTGAGCACCCGGATTCTAATATTAATTTTATTTCTGAGAGTGGTGTACTCTTTCTGCTTTGAGATTAGTTAGATAATCTTTGACAACCTCAACTTTTCGCGTCTAGCAAATTTGTTTCGAATCTCACTCGTGATCCAGGGTTTGTCATCCCCTTCACGATTCTAGTCTTGTCTTGGCGCGTGCTTGTCTAGAAAAGCTAAAATTTGTTTTTCGTAAACAGTAAAATTAATATTAATATCTTGGTTTGAAAGTAGACTATTCCAATCTAATCTGCTGATATCACTTTCCCATATATGTGGGTCAATTTTACTAATTGCACGCGTAGATATAATTTTTGGTGGACAATAACTTTGATTTTTTTCATATAAATGTACGTCATAAGATGGTCCGAGCCACAATCAATCTTGTCTGACTGAAACTTTGATTCATGTTCACATACACGTGATCGAGTAGAGTACTAGTGGTTTTCACAACGTTTAAATGCTTAGTTGAAGCTGTTCTGGTTGGACCAGTTACTTTCTGGAATAAGTTGTACTCTCTAGTTATACTACGCAGTTTTGATTTGTTTGCTGAGGGCGGTAACAAATCTATATTAAAGTCACCTAATATTACTACTTGAGCACCAAGTTTGCAAAGAAAATCGCATTCCTCACTCAAAAATTCAAAACATGGCTCATTAACATCATAAGGAGGTAAAAAATGAGTGCTATATAAGTTGGTGATAAACCTGTTCTTTTTAAACAGACAATATTGCATTCTATTAGGTTTGGTGGTTCTTTAGGGAATTCTACAATTTCACAGGTACAGGTATGGTGAATATAAATTAAAGAACCACCACCTTCCTTTCCTAATCTATCAAAACGGAAAAGGTTGTAGTTTTCGATTATATAATCATTAGTTTTATCTCTGTTGACATCTAATTTAGACTCAGTAATCCCAAAATAAATTATATTACCCTCGTTGGTTAATAAATATTGTATTTCACTGAATTTCGACTTGATACCATTAATGTTGATGTGGCATATTTTCAGCCCCTTACGTAATCTCGGAACGTAGAGATCTGCATCTTCTTTTTGTCGCGACGAACCGTTGTCTTCTTCGAGATTGAAAAAATCTTCGCCGACTTGCTGAAACGGTGTGTAGATGTCTTGTCCAGATGAAGTAGGTGTCGATAAGTTTGTAGCATCCGAGCATTTTGGGCATTTCCAGGTCCCATGGGTCAAGTTGAGTGGAGGGATGCATTTTCTCGAAACTGCCGAATGAAATATTCCTCTGCAGGTTGTGCAGTTAATTGACCTGTGACCAGTGCTTATTTCCTCCTTGCATACGCCGCAGTTTCCCAGTATCATTTTTAAAATAAAATAGAAGGAACAAACAAAGCGAAAACCAGGATCAGGGCAGTGTTAGTTAATTTTTAAAAATATATTATTGCATCGTCAAGTTTTAAAAGTGAAGAAAAGCTTGCCTGGTTAGGCAAGTCAACAAGGTGTACACTGATTGTACAGAGTTAGTTCGTATATATATATATATGTTAAATCGTAGTTGACTAGTATTTTCATTTTCAAATTAACAGTGTACAACCAATGTACACCTGTGACTTGTTTTGTTGCTTCCAGTTAGAGTCATCCTTCCTATGTTGAGGAAAGGTAGGTAGGAGATTCTCCAGCCGGGAAGAAATACATGGATAGGTATCGCTGCTTTGTTTTGATAATGGTTGTCAGTTAAATTGAATATTTAACAGCGATTTACGGTTCTGACAGCTTTGAAAACAACACTGTTGTGAAACAGAGTGTTCGAAATTGTGTATTTTATGTTTTTCGACATAAAAACACTGGTATAGAATATTTTAAAGTTAAAAATAATAAGAGAACGAGCAGAGCACCACTTCTCTCTCTCTCTATCGAGCTTGTAGTTTACTCTTATAGCCAGTCGAAACCGCATATTTACTGATATCTAATAACAATTCAGAATATATAATTACCAACTTTAAAAAACTCATCAAACGAATATAATGCAAACAAATTAATTACAATTTACTAATTCCGTTTCGTATCTCAAACTGAAGGAACAAGTTGAAATTTCAACTAGCCTGCTTCGCCGGGAAAATATAGCACACTTGGAGAACCATTTCAGAAGTGCATTTGTCACAAAGAAAGAACGGACACTCCATAAAAACATTCAACGGTTCGTCCCTTCCATGTTTTAACAACTGTCCACACAGAAATATTGTGTATAATGAGCAAACAAAATTTTTGAACTGTTCGTATTTTAGTTTCATTATTGGAGTGGAAATGTGTCGTAAATGCCATGGATTCTCGTGTGAAATTTGGTAAAACTTATGAGGTTTTCTATAAGTAGCATTTTTGAAAAATTATTAGGTGTGGAGATCACTGTTATATACGTGTTATTGGTTGAAAGTTATCAAATGAATGCTCCCAACGAAAGATTTTCAATTTGACACTACTGAATGGACATTTTCAAAAAATTCCTGAAATTTTCCCTTTGCCTGTCATTCAACCGTTATCCAGCTTTAAGAATAACGCACTATCAAATTCGTAGCGGTTGAACATTCGTTTAACCAACGGTTTAGGGAAACACAAGGCAGCTAATCAATTATACATACGTGAATGATGTCAGTTAGATTTGAAGTCAGGGTGTTAGCAAGCTGGGAAAATTGCATGTTGTCTGATAGCGTCACAATTTAGGGGAAATACATAACTAGGTCGAAACGCAAACGTTCCTGACATTACCATAGCACACGGGTGCAGAATCTTTTAAGGATTCGAAATCTTCCTGTAACTAGATCCAAACTTCCTCCATGTTACTTAATGCCCCGTATATGTGCTGGGGGCTTCGCCCCCAAATCTTCCTGTAACCTGGTTACAACGTTACAAAAGATTCTGCACCCGTGCCATAGCAAATTTCGTCCTGTGTTTTGAGGTCGATGCTATGCTATGCTTGTCAAGTTCATTATGGACCGGGTTTTCGGAAGAAATTTAATTGAATAACGCTTAGCTCCGAACTGCATGACAATTTTGCGATGAAAATTAGCGAATGCAGGAATACAGTTAACCAAAAATGTTATCTTTTACATTAAATACTGTTAACTGCCTTTCATTTGACCTACAAACTCTTGGCATATGCAAGACACCCAATATCTACTTATTAACAACCAATTTTGAAAAATTACCAACACGGAAGAAAATACAATTTCACTCAAAACTGTTTACTTAGAAAAAACGTTTGTAATATGAGAGCAGTCGCAAAAATCTTCTGTGTTTGTGCTTCAAGCATAATGGTGATGATACAAATGTATTACCTCTATGAATTTCCTTTCATCTCATCTCTTTAAACCTGATGCATAAGCTACAATACATAAAATACATTTTATGATCATGAACAATTTCATCTATCATTTGTCCAGGAACTTTTAAAACATGAAAAAAGTCTCATTTCCTATGTCCTACACTACCCAATGGTAGTCAGACAATTTCTTCCAGCATTTATAGGAGAAAAAAAGTAGAAATAAATATATTTCCACGTTTGCGTTGTGTACTTGAAATTGAAAATGTTGATGATGATGATGGTCAGCAAGTCGATTGAAAAAACTTCCGGGGAAATCCACTCGAGCCAATTTGGCTTACAGTTGCGGCTAGGTAGGCATATTTAGCTGCCTGGTAGCTATATTCAGCTGCCGGCAGCTAATCTTAGCTACTCGGCATCTGAATTTTCCTTTCCTAGGAAAGTCGCGCAGCCTCTTCCGGATGCTCTTTGATTTTCGCAGTTCTCGTAGTAGTCTTGACTCTGTCTGGAATGACGAGAACCTTCCTGCTTTTCACAGGAGCCTCAACCTAAGATGACCACGTCACGACCAAACAGGTGAACAAAACGATGAAAAACTTCATGTTGACTAAGCTGGATACAACTTTGAATTAATGGTGAATATGTAAATTCCATGGCTTTTATATGAAACCAATTCCCAAAAGATACACGAACACGTTCAGATTGTGCGGGTTATTTTTGTATATATGGTTGCTTACTTCCGTGGTCACTCATTAGCGGAAGGAAATAGATCGTGGAAAAGTGGATTTTTTCAAAACCGGAAGCAGACAATTGAGCTTAAACATAATATAATTGTTGTTGTTTCGTTAGGATAAAAATTGGGATAAAAATACAATAACCTGTGGAGTGGCAATCATTGTTGCTACCAACAAAAAATAGTTGTTAGTCTTGCTAAAAATATTATTGTAAGTCCAGAATAGAAGTCGAGAATAGCGAACGGAATATTCCACACTAGAATTTATTATTTTTCCTAATGCTAATGAGTAGAGTTGTTCATTTTATGTATTTAAAATGGCCAAAACATGTATGTAAATATTAGGCAAAGACAGACAAAATTTGTAGATAAATATCGTATTCTAGTGTTCATATAAATATCAGTTTTTAATTATAAATAAAAGCCACTGTCGAAATAGAGTTATCAAATATCAAGAGGTAATATATAACTCTAAATATTAAAAAGTGATTTTGTCGAAATCGTTCATTTAAGCGGAAGAGTTCGATTAAATTTTGCAGTAAAGTGTTAAACGTGTAAAAATGAAATTTTAAACTTAAAATGAACTCTTCTAGTCATGCTTGGTAGAATTAATCAACTGTTAGATTAACTAATCCGATCAGTTTCTTTAATCATTAATCTAATGCCAAAAATAAATATTTAATCTTTAATCAGAATACGTTTTTCCTTAAAATAAAACAATTAATCAATAATCGATTAATTAAAAATGCGATACCTAATCTCAAATCTTTAATGTAAACAAAAATTTACAGTGCTTACCCAACATTGAACATAATGTGAGATGTTAGGCAAAATTAAGAAAGATGGCTCTTTGAAGAAATTTTCTTGAAAGTAATTTATAGCAATATGTTTCTATGTTCTACATCTTGTGCGTTAATTGAATACTATTTCACGTTAGTAGAACATGCAGATGTCAGCATTTCTAAAAATAAAGAAAATACTTGCAGAATTTACTCAATCATAAAAGAATTGTAAAAACCTGCAAAAACGGGACAGCAAAACTTATGAAATGTATCACAGTAATGATATAGAAAACTTGTATATAACTATTAGTTCGCAACGGATGTCAGCCGTAAGTTTCAGAACCACGTATATTTGTTTGCATTTTATGGTACTTACGTTGGTTTGATTTTTACACATGCAATTTTTGTAATTCTGCTCTTGAGTCATGAAGTCATGATGGTTTGTTAGCAGAAAGAAATTTGTTCTGTTGGCTGACCTCACGTATTCACATTTAGCGTCACAATTTTTTTAATCAATTGGAACGGGATTGATAAAATGTGAATGAAAATACATCGATGGAATGATACCTTGCAACATCAATATAAAATGTTGGTTGAACAACTTCGTTATTGGATGATAAGAACACGTGAGTAGAGTACATGGTTAATCATAGTCTTGATACTTGTGCAAGTACACAATTGGCTTATCATGAATGAGATTAAAAGACATCAAAAATAACCAGTACTGAATCGTTTTTTTACTCCAAGCTATGCCTATACTGTTTTATATGGGAAGTATTCGGAAGATAAAATGATAACACTGATTCATTTTACATTCTAAAAAGCGACTCAGAGCTATCAAAACGTTTTCGTTTCATTCGGCAGTTCTGATGGCAGCGAGCGAGGATTCCTTTACAGAAGCTGAAGCATTTAGTCACTGATTCGGTAATTAATAAATTTTTTTATGAAAATCATTATCAACGGCTAATTTAAGAATGATATTTTACAGTAAAACAGTGGTCGAAAAATGGGAGATTTATCAGAAGAAAAATTTTTAAGACAACGTGCAACCCAAACTGAAAGCTTGGAAAATCTACAACGAGCCATCCCAAGCAGTAGCGCCACTGATAATTTAACAACTAGGCTTTTGAAAACTGTGCTGGAATTTTGCAATGCAATTAAAGCCAAACTAAACTTGCAAAGAAATACAGGAATTGACGTAAACGGAAGTGACAGAACGGCTGCTCGTCGAAGAATTGCAGCTGTTTTTGCTGCCATGAAAGACCAAACTGACAGGATGTTTAGCTGTATGCAACAAGATGCGGAAGAAGCAACCGAGTCGCTCACCGCCCAGGAGCAGGGAGCTGTCACTAACTTTATGGAGAATGTAGCACGCATTTGGGAAGTTTTGTGTGAATTTGTCCGGCTGTTTTTCAAGTTACTTTCCAAAGGAATAACTTGGATTTATAACAAACTCAAAGAGTCTTTCCTTGAGTTTGTTGAACATTTGGAGGCAATTGTTGGCTCTAACCAAAATGGAAACGGACGAATTTCTACATAACGTTGTTACATTCTTATGCTTAATAAAAATGAAACACATAATGGAAAACAGATGTTGTAAAGTAATGATCTGACTTTTATGTGTAATCTTTTGAAATTTAATTTACTCCCCAAATATAAACCCCTCACAACCACATGAAACAATATGTCTAAGAAAATGCGGTTACGTTATTTGTGTCATTGGCGTCATAAATAAATCTACTACATTATAGTCAGTAGATTTGATTGACATATCTGAACCCACATATTATTTAAAACAATACTAGCATTGAAGGCAACCGATTATAATCAACTCAGGCATTTATAAATTGGTAAAAAAAATAATCACCTTGCGAGCGAATTCCAAAAATTGCGTTTTTAAACTTCTTCATTTTAATCGTCACCGTCACACTAGAGGATTACAATGAAACTTATTGCTTATTTCATCAAATTTGTCAGTAAGATTAGACTATAATTTCGATAGCAAGCGATTACAATTAATTACTTGTAGTATATTACTCATGATTATTAACTAAACTTATATTATAAATTATAACTAAAGTTGTAGTTAAAGTTCGTATTCATGAGTATAAATTGAATATTCCTCATGATAGCTGCATAACTAAAGTTGTTTATAATCGTATGCAAAAAAATCCAACAATTCACAGTAACTGATTAAATCAGTTCAAAATTTCAGCTATATTTATGAAGTCATCCGTTAATAATCGCTTACTTTGAATGATAATAATAATTTTCCTACATCAGGAAATCATGCTGATGCTATGAAGAAAAGCAAAATAATGGGGAAATCAAAATGTTCACTCTCGTTCAGATATTTTTCTTTCACGTGTCAGCAAGTAGCCGCACATAAGACACTCCTGATGACTGGTTATCAGAGGACCCTGGACTACAAAATGGGGTTATTCAAGAATCCAACTCGAGTGCTTCTGGAAGCCTTCAAATAACAAATGTTCAATTATGACCGACTAGAATGGTAAAGAGCAAATTTAATCATATTTTAACTCTCGAAGACTCAAAAATGAATGAAAACTCCAATCAATTGATGAAAAAAGTAAAGTGGTCATGAATACTAGTCAAAACTCATAGGGGTTATATCTGCATTTTTAATAGATATTATGTTGTGTACGAAGAACTGTGTGGATCGAGGGATGACATGAAAACGTAGACTTCACATAAAAACGATTGCATGCTATGTAATCTTTCTGGTTTCCCATTAACGTTGTTGAAACCACAAGATGAAATCGGAAGGATCGTGTATTGCAGGTTAATTATTTTTTTAAAGCTGAAAAAAGCCAAGCAAAAAAGGTTTCGCACACAACATGCGAATTAGAAAAACCATCAATAAATACTGATCTATTTCGTGAATCAGTAACACAGGCACGTTCAATGAGTTTTCCGCAACATCTGTGAGTGAGAAAATATTTCATGATGATGATATGATGAGCTTTTTTATGGATATGGCTGGATTAAAAACATAATCGCTCGTAATGATATGTAACTCCTATGTACGAAGAAACTTCAACCTTTTCTGAGTAATGGTACCACTTTGACATCATTTCTTGATGCGCGTAATTTACTTAATACCAAATTGATTGGCATTACATGGCTGTTTCCACGAAATGTAGCTGGAGGCTTCAGCCAAAAACAAGTCTGTCCCAAGGAATCAAATCTCAAGCAGCTATATGACTGATAGTTGCACATACTTCTTACTGTCTTGAAACATGTTCAATAAAAATTATATAGAATTACCCAAATGTAATCTTCATACATTGACTTATATCCAGATCAAAAAGCAAAGCAATCTTACTTTTGCAGCTGCTAAAAACCTAATCTTGAGCTTCGAAAAGACTATTCATCAACAGAAGAGCATCACGGCAAGACGTAACTCACTTTTCTTGGCCGCACATATAAAAAAGGTCAAAAATGCCTATTGCAAAGAGCATCATAAACAATTTACTAGTTTGTCTTCTTATTCACCTCAACTTTTATGGGGCATTCGGAACAAGCTACACTTGTGACACCCCTGATGACTGGTTATCAGGAGACGCTGGAGCACAAAAGGGTGACACGCAAGAATTCGGCAACAGTGCTGCAGGAAACCTCCACATTTCAAAAGGAGAACCTTGGCCAAATGGCGTAGTAAAATACAAGTTCAATCACACTTTGACCTTGGATGATATGTACGAAGTGAAAAAAGCATTTGAAGAATTTCACAAAAAACTTGCATCCGCTTTCAACCTTGGAAAGAAGGAGATGTTGATTTTGTAAGTATTGAAGTTGATGACAGTGTTTGGGAGTGTCAAACGTTTGCAAAATTGGTGGTTATCAATTCGCAAGATTTGGAGGAAAGTGTAAAAACAAAGCAACAATGATTCACGAGCTGGGACACTCAATATGTCTTGGTCATGAACACCAACGTGCTGATAGGGATGACTACATAAATTTTCGGAATTGTAGCCAACCTCCTAAAAAGCTGTTCAAAACAAGGCATGCTGGAATCTACGATTTTGCGAGTCAAATGCACTACCAATGCAGTTGGTGTGCAGGTGGATGGGCTAATGAAAACGGTTTGAATAACTGTGGACCGGATTTTTCTCAGGGGCTTAGTATTCTTGATGTGGATACTATAAATGCGCTGTATAACTGCCAAGGTGTTATTAAAATTGTTTTTTTAAATTCATAAATATTTTTAGAAATAAAAAAAGTTTTAATTCATTTTCAGGATGTAACCGCCACAGATGGATCCCTTTGCAATCGCTTACCCAAGCTGATAAAGCGAATATGTACAATTTTGGCTATGAATCCAGCAGCGGCTCACCATTATACGTTTGTCGTGCTGTAATCGGATGGGAAGTTACTCCAGGGGTTTTTGATGAAGCTAAAAAATCCTGTAATGTTACAATTAGTTTTTCGTCTTACAACGTAAATAGTTACGTGGAGGTTCTAACCATTCCTGGTGGTCTGAATGCGCAATGCAGCAAATACAAGTTGGTGAAAAAGACGGAAGCTGTTTATAACGATTTTATTCAAGTTGGGTCCGCATTCAAGGTTTCTGCCCGTACAATTCATGTTGCATTTGCATCAAGAAATGGGAGTGATGGAATGGTCGATAAAGCTATTGGAAAGATTCTTTATGTTCCTAATGAAAATAGGTATTGGCCACAAGCTGAACTACGGATTGGGTCTGAAACTTACACTACTAATGATTATGAAATTTTAACTTGTAGTTTAGATAAAGAATGTATGTTTGAGCAGTCATATTATTCTACTCAAAACTCTTTGTGTAACCCTTGAAAAGTGTGTAAAAACGGTGCAAATTATTAATAAACTTCAATTTTTTCAATGCAAAATTTATTGATAACACATTTCATTAAGAGATTAAATACAAATAAAATAAACTAATCATCAAACTCTGAGATTTTATTCATTTTGTATTTCGGATATTTTCCAATATCTAAAATTAAAAATAAACTTTCATTACCTAACATGCTTCAACTATAACAAACTGTATTATCCCAATTAAATTGAATCAACCATACCTTTACTTTTATCCAAAATAAATTCCTTGAAAAAGCTCTCCTCATCGGTTTCTACCAAGTTATTTGTTTCACTGAGCTGGAGCTCCTGAGTAGCATTTTTGCTCAATTTACACGTCATCGTAAGACTCCCTTGTGGCTTTTTAATAAAAGACGATTCAGTCACACTTTCACTCCGTGCTGCTTCAGTTTTGAGTCGCCACCAACCAACTCCATCAATATATTCATGGGCTGAGTCAAACCTATCGAACGCTTCGTACATTAAAACCTTTCTATTATTCCTCCGTGCCCTTTCACTCATAAGTTGCCAACACTGAAAAACTTGGTCATATCATTATTGTCGGAAGATTTTGGCCCATTGCAAATTACAAGTGGAATAATTTCCACACCTGGTTTTAAAGTTTTTAGAACACGCTCGCAATTTTGAAGTGATGCCAACTGCTTTTCGTGTTCAACGCAGGAGTAATTCCACAGGTGACCCAATGGTTTTGCATAAATTACGGAATGACTAAATCCGCATATTGAACAAAATTTGTGAGAATTTCTGATGAATTTCCCATTCCATCGCTTAACCCATTTTCACAAGATTTGCGAAATAACGTATTTCAAAATAACGAATTTCGTAACTCCAAGTTTGTATTGGGAATTCATCAGAGATTTCCCCACGGAGTGGAAATCACTTGGCAGCATTGTGTGGCCTTGACGTGAATTTGAGTAAACACGAAGGTAATCGTCATGGTGGAGTAATAGGGTGTCTACACTCCTTGGAAAAATAGAGTTGGCAATATCTGCATAGTGTTTTGCTATCACAAAACTGTTATGGTGTGATGGATTTTTTTCCATATCAGATGATGGAGAAAGATCAAAGGAAACCATGACCTTCATGGGTTTTTCTGAAATTGATCTATGATTATGTTTGGCCACCACAGAAGGAATATACACTCGGCCACTCCGGCCGGTAGTGTAATTTTGAAGTGAATAAACTGTAGAATTTTTTAAATAAACAATATTTCAATAATAAAAATAATTTCTTGCACAAATTAAAGAGTAAATCCTTGCCAAATTTATACAGTTTTACGTTTGTCTAGAATTGGAGCGTTGTCAATCGCAATAGTTCCAAAGATTCCTGACACCAGTTTAATCATTACCTCGAGATTTGCCTTCTTATTCCTCAAGTTTCGGGGTAAAGGATCATCAAACTAAATGTACACATTGTCCCTGCTTACATTTATATTCTTCTCGGAATTCTAAAAATAATAATATACATCCAGTTTTCAAATTACAATAAGAATTTGAAAGTAATACTAAATCGTGTAGGTACACTCACTAGGAAAGTGCAATAACAGTGTTGAAAATTGGAAGCAATAGTAATAGTCAATAGAATTGACATGAGTTCTGTGGGCAAGCTCTTAAGTCACCCCAGATCTGAAGCGCCTTCTTACTGAAGATGAGTGTTCAGATCCGAACGACATCCTCCTGTAGTAATCATCCTATTGGTCACCTAACCTCCTTGTGTATGTTGGATCCACAACACAAGGACAAGGACATTAAAACCACTACGCTCTGTGTCTCTCGTTTCTTCCTCTTTCCGACCTTTGGAGAAGCAACAGCCTCACTGTTGCTCGACGATAGTTCCTTACTTTCAGTTCATTTTATTTGGTTTGGTTTTGAGTGGCCATTTTGTATAAAAAGTATATTTCCTTTTTGAGTACAGTCTACGTTAATAAAATAGTAGTTTCCTTTTTAGTTTATCATTAAATAACAATCTGTAGTTCCGCATAAACTATTATTGATCTTCCGCATAATATTAATTGTCGTACATAATCTCAGTTAGTTAGATAATCCCTACGTGGTCAATAAGTTAGTATTAGTCAGTTAAGTGATTCACCGAAGATTATCATCCTTCAACTCAACTCATCTGGCTAGCACTTTTCTATAACCACAGTTTGAACCCAGACTCCTGAATATTCATGTTGAGTCTTGTTGATGATGATTGAAAGCAGAAATAACGAGTTGTGGTTACGAAATCTGGAATGATGTGTAATAACATTTTATTCTTACATTTATATAGAAAGCGTTTCGTAGCTCTACATCCATGCAGATATGATGCTAATTTTGGAAGACGTGTTTACGTGGAAGTCGCTCATTTTACTTGGTAGACACTTACACCCTCGTAGTTCGTAGCAAGTCACCAGATCTTTTCCATTCATCCACCAAATCATTGCAACCTGAGCATATGAATAGTATTTTAACATGTGTTTGAGCTGACGCAATTCATTCAATTTCGTTGCAGCTTTATTTAATGGTTTCTTTAATATGAATACTTTTTATTCAGGCTTGCATCATATCAAACGGTTCCAAAGTGTTAAATACTAAGTTCTTAGCAATCAAAATTTATTTCACGTTAACCAGAATCATATTTTATCAACAGGCTGAACAGGATACGGAGTTTGAACTGCAGTTATACATTCTTTGCAGCTTGATGATGTCACTCTCTTGAAGCTCTTCAGGATCCTCAATAAATCCACCCGTCTGAAATTAAAAAAAGGAAAATAAAATAAATCACTTCGTAAACATAATGAGACTCGTGTTAAATTCTCACCTTGGTTAACATAGTTGGTTTCCCATTCCCACTAAGCGCGTAGGAATCATAGTGCATGATACTCTTTGTATCATATGTGACGTTGAATGTAGACACTTCTCTGTAGGTGTATTTCCTAAAGTTATGTTCTTTCCCTGTAACAAATTGAAATCATTATACAACGCATTAAAATTCCAGCAAAAAGTAACTGCATATTTACTTACCTGGAATAACATTTTTCAAGTATATGGTGATGTAGTCATCCCTATCAGGTCGACATTGCTCGTGACGAAATCCTACATAAACACAATAAAATATGTCAATCTGTGAAGAATCCAAGTTTAAAAAAAATTTACGTACCTAATGCGTGAATCATCTCATGCATAATGGTTCCCACTGTCATGCAGCCGTTGTCCAAGCTGATATTCTTTTAAAAAATAATGAACTTTCATGAGAAATCTTGATATTACGTTTTGCTAAAATTACGTAATATTTTTACCTGTGCGCCTGAATAAACTTTTCCGGTATACGACCAACATCCTTAACCAGTTTTCATGACGTGGATGTATGTCCCTTCGTAATCCGATGGATCTTCGTCTTTGCCCCAGATGGCAAAATCAACGCAAGGAATTACTTGAGAGAGTCTGTACGCAGCATTGTTAATAAGTGTGCGTTGTTTGTCACCTATTTCATTGTACCATTAGTAAACGCATGTAAAAAACTTATTGATGTATAGGGTTATCTCATAAAATGCTGAAAAATTAAGGAAATATTTTCAATTACTGTATTCTGGGCCGATATAAATGTAAAATTCTTCCCATCTTGCTTTCTTCGAAATTATTCCGTTTTTCATGGTTGGGGCATCAATTTCATCTGAGGAGCAGGGCTCACGTTGGAATGTTGTACGAAACGAAGCTTCCAGTTGTCTTGCTGTTATAATAATAGTATAAAATAATTATCAAATGGACGATGAAATATATTTTG
The DNA here is from genome assembly GCA_001718145.1 of Orchesella cincta. Taxonomy (NCBI): domain Eukaryota; kingdom Metazoa; phylum Arthropoda; class Collembola; order Entomobryomorpha; family Orchesellidae; genus Orchesella; species Orchesella cincta. The sequence goes on from LJIJ01001739.1 coordinate 16,507, forward strand.
GTTTTATGTAGCTTCTTACTAATTGCTCGGTCCTCCTTGGAGCCACATATTTCGATTTCAAGGTTGCACTTTCCACCACTTCATACATTTGCAAGAAGATGACGGTAGCAAATAAAGGAACGAAAAGTTTCATTTTGCTTGACGAATACGGGGCAATGAGCAACAAAATTGCAACCAGAACTGCTGCGCTGCTACAATTCTATTGTGCAGAAATTTTTGCAATTGAATGGTTTATATACATTTCATGGAATATTTGATAATTTTCTGCTTCAGTAATTTATTTTGACACATACTCAATTAATTGCAGTGCAGGTAAAGCGAATGAAAAACCACAAAACACATTTTTATACAGGGAGCATCGAAATTTTAGAATTGCAAGTATTACAACAAACTAAACTCTCAAGGCTGGATGAATTTATTGCTTCTGAAACTGTCATAAAAGTCTAACTTTATTTAAACATAAGAAACAAAGTATTAACTATTGATAACCTACCAAAACAAGTTACAGCGCAAATATTATTGTTAAGTCATAATTTATGTGAATATGTCATTTTGCAACAGATGCACCATTTCTCACCTGTTGAGGATGAATTATTGTTGAAGAACGTCATGGTTATTAAGGTAATTATGTTAGAAACTATTTGGTAACATTATAACTCAACATCAATAATTACAACAAGTTTGAAGTAGTTTGAAACGAGGAGGTTTTACCTGCATATATTATATCTGAAGAACACAGCATCTGGATCAGCATAGTGCTTTCCGTATTTCATTTATTTATTTATTTGTTCAAGTTTTTTGTTTGATCAAATGTAAGCCCAACTTCATTGTTTTTAATAACTACTCAAGTACACACTATTTTTTGTTTCTATGGAAAATTGAAAATGAACAAAAAGCAATCTCATTTGCGGTCGATTGCAAAAATGTCAACCCAAGTTTCGTTCCAATAAAACATTAAATCGTCACGAGTGGTCATGGACAAAAAAATAGGCTATATTGTCTATCAACGGCAACATAAGCAACAAGGAACATTAAGAAAAATTTAAAATTTACAGTCTATTGGCACAAATATATGGACAGTAATTTTGCAGTTTTATAAAATTGTCAGAAGCAATCGAACTATTTTTTGTATATTAGCAACAGTTTAAAATTCAGTAAGCATTTGTTTATACGAAAGTGGCCCTTTTTTCGAATTAAGAAGTTATTTCGTTTGCGTATTATGTCATTTTAAAAAATCGGGACGGCTTTCCGAAAATAAGCGTTCCATAGTGAAACGCTTAGTGGGTGGGAAATTAGGGATAATCACTTACTGACGAAGTGTCTATAAACCTACTAAATTATTGTATTACCTAATTCCTCCCATTGTAAACTCAGACAGACATAATTATCTGTTACGTATGACATTCATTGTCATCAACACTGTGTCTTGTGTATTAAAAACAATTATAGACCAGAAGCGGGTCCTAAATTTTGTATTTATGGGGCCAAGACCTTCCACTGGAAATCCTATAGGACGAAAGGTAGCCAACACTTTTCTATCGTACTTGTTTCTACCAACCTTTGTTTTCAATTCCCTCAATAGAATAGCACTATTCTTGAACGGAGAAATTGCAAAGGGTAACACTACGGTTTCTATTATTATTGTGAGAATTGCTATAAATGGAGCAATCCAGTATGCTGTCTTAGGCAAGAATTTCCACCCAACTACAGTTCCAGTTAGACCAAATACCGCCATGAATTGACCACCGTGCACCGCCACAAATAGCAGCTTGGCTACAATGTCTCTCCAAGGATTATGAATTGCTTGTAGCCGTTTATATTTTGTAATGGCTGCTTTGACATTTGTTTTGCTCTCTTTCCCAATGTAGGCCACCAACGTGCCTGCCATTGCTGCTATGAGGATCATGTTTGTAAACACGATACGAAATGTTCGGCATCCTTCCATTGCACAGATTCCAAAGAGTGCACTGCTCAAAATACTAAAAAGAGTGTGGCTAAGAGGATTACGCTCACAAATGGGAAACATTTGTCTTAAAATTATTGCAAAACAATCTTGTTGTGCAAAATACATAGAGGGTCCGACTAACAAAGCTCCAAAAGTAAAAGATATAATCCAAACTGATAGAATAACTCCGAGTTTGTCACCCTCTCCAGTTTTAACAATTTTTTTGATTTCTAAAATTAACCAAAAAAATCTTATTATTTAGTATGATTTTGAAACAGTCAATGAAGTATTCGACATTCCTTACCATTTTGTATATCCTGCACGACACCTTTTAGTGATAACTCGCAATAATCGAATTCCACTGGTTGAAATTGAGCAAGAAACTCAACTAGCAGCTCGTAATATTTAATGAGGTTTCCTATAGTTGAACATATCACCAAATTTAGTCCAATGTGAAGCACACATGGTGCGAAAACCAACAGAGTAAAAAAGAGTTCATCAATACCAATCGATTTTGGATCAAATATTCCTTTTCCGATGATAATATAGAGGCAAATACATGACCAAAGTATTCCGGACACAAAAATGGTAACTGAGTTGGAGAAAGTTAGAACGTTCCATATTGAGGGGTAGGATTTCCAGCATTTTGAATTAAAATCCCATCTCAAAATGTATTTTGTGCAAAAGCAAATGTCGGATATGTACTGGTTCAAGATTGGAGCGCGGAGACTTCGGGTAGATAAAATCATCGTGAAAACGCAGCGTGTGGGATGAAAAACAGGGCTTAAATTTGAGGTTCTGTACAGCTCTAACCTACAAGTGGAATTCAAGCATTTCTTAACATACTTGTTCTACCATCGAACAGCAATTTATAATAATGATTTTATGGCGAGTCCAGAATGTTAAATTTGAGAGTTATTTTGAGGAATTGTTTTAAAAAATTTACTTTTGAAGTAATTTGCTGTAATGTCGAAATTGCTTTGTATTTCCTTCAAATTTTACAGTTTTATATAATTATCTGAAACTTTTACCTCACTCGTGCCTAGATTCGCCAACTCTTTATTTAACATTTTTTCTAAAACAAATTGAGTTGCTGGGAAAAAATAGTCATTATTTCTAATTGATTCGCATGATTTTTATTATTCAAATTGTCTTTGATTATACTTAATAACAGTTATTTAAGGTTTAAACAAATTATATTATTTTCAACAAAACATTTTGTACTCTCAGCGCTCATCAACTACAATTTTGGATAACTAAAAACAAATTTAAGCAAATACCAAAAGCATTTGTGCTGAAAGTGCTAGCCCATTATTTATTAGATTGAGTGGCATAACTTCATCTAGGAAATTAATTGATCCCACTCTAACTTTAATTGTTGGACAAGATCTGAAAAATCTTAGCTTCCACTTATATTCAAAGCCTGAGTGGCTAACAAATGCTTCCATGCAATTTTGTCTTGTCAACTTTTCCAGAACTTGTTTAGATTTGCTATAAACTTGGACTAACCCACCAACTCCAATAATAAAACCTAAAACTGTATTAATGGCCATATTTAAGCAGAGCATTATTAACATGGCATATTTCTTCGACCACGGTAACTTTACTAATCCAGTTACGCTAAAGGACATCAGAATGGTAGTAGTAAGTATACCTACAGTTAATGCGCTTGCAAGAATTTCGTTCATTGTATTGCAAAGAATTTGAATTTTTCTGTAGCTCAATGTAGCTTTCCAGCAACTGGTGCTAATGGATGTTTGATAAAACCTAAAACCAATCCAGTTTAAACTTAAATTAAGCCAACAATTCAAATTATGTTAGTAAGAATTATTACGCATGACTTACGAGCATAAATGGGAACGTAAACTTATGGTGCAAAGAATGTGTAGTCCAGCCACGGTAAAAACAACTACTTGAAAACCAACCATCCATATCCAGCAGTTTGCTGTAAGAATTGCCAGTTTTAGTAAAATTTGCAGTAGCGTTTTAAGCATTCCCAATTCCTTGTAAAATCGTATATTCTGATGTGAACATTCCTCCAAAATCCAATAGCCAGATAGGGAACTATTGCACGGCATAAAGAAATGAAATCCGAAAACAAAAATTTGTGCCATGTGACCTAATGTTATTTTCAGCATGTAAGCAAATAAAACGTTCATTTTCTCTAATGATGTTTGTTGGATTCCTTGATGTTCTCCCTGTGAAGCAACCCGTTGATAAAGAGAACGATATCCGACGCATGGATTTTACAAACTTTCATGTAGTAGCTTTGGACAACAGGAATAGTGCAGCAAATCCAACTAAAAGTTGTGACACAATGGGATGAACTATATGACTCTCCTCTTCGTTAGAACTTAAAAATCCGAATGCTACTTGTAATAGAATAGTTGAGGTGAAAATGTTGTGCAGCCAATAATTCCAGCTCACTCTACGCAAATTTTTTCGTGTCCACAACCACTTCCATTCTGTTAAGGTTCGAATTCCACTCGAATGGCAAGGACTTGGTTGCAGAAGCTGCGTTGTAGAGGGATTTGAAAAGCTTTATATTTTTATGCAGCATTTTGTAAAGTTCTGTTTTTCTTTTTTCAGAAAATAAAAGTCCAAATTCCCACTCAGCAAGAAGTTTCAATTCTACATACAAAGACAAACTGAGGAAACATTTGTGTTCCAGAAAGACAAAATCAACTTTTTTATATAGAAATTTAATTAATATTAGCAAATTAACTTCATGTTTTCTATCATCTACGGTTTTCATAACAGCTATCAAAATACTAAATTAACAATTATTATTGATACTGAATTAATTTTAAATAGAGCCCGGTACATACGTTGTTATATGTAAAAAATTATCAAGAACTACGACAATCAATAAAAATGTATACATACATATACAAATACAGTACAGGCAGTATTTTAGCGGTGATCAGTCCTACAGTTCGCAAGTGTAAATGGTAGATATATAAAGTATTTTTTTAATTGTTTTTCATTATTAAATATTAAAAACTACTGCCTTTTAATATAGGTGGTATAGTAAACGATACCTTCGTAATAAATTAAAATCATTTTGTATATTACCACAAACCCTTTGGAGGCAAATCGAATTTCAGTGCTTAAAAATATTTAACTTTGTGGAAGCACAGCTCAATAAGATAGGATATTCACAATCTATAACATTCAAATGGACATGTTGATGAAAATGTTATTATTTTCGATTTATTCCTTACATGACGTGTGCTAGAAAATAAGTTAAGGTAGACTACACACACCCAAATTTCGGGTACTTTATATCAAACTATTAAACTGAAACTTTTATCCAGCAAGAAAACTGGAAAGATTTTGTACTTCATGAAACAATGCAAAGCTGACACTGATATTCCTAACAAAAAATGCATTGTATCATTTTATGTATAAGTCAGATCCATAAAATTTGCTGGTATGTCTTTATAGAAGTCAGGTATATAAATCAACTTGCTATGGATCATCTAAACACATAATTTTTTCAGTATTTTTGTTATTGTAACTACGTAGAGTTACATTCACAACACAATTTTCATACCAAAAACGTTTATTTTCATTTATTCATTTCAATATAGCATTAGAACAAAACATCTTGCAATCACGCAACGCTATTTTTCCACGTTGTGATAATAACCTTCTCAGCTTCTGAGAAAAGTCATGATAACTAGTCAAAACTCATGAAAGAGTTGACAAACAAATTGACATTACGACAGCAGCTCAAACAAATTACACAATATTTTAACACGACGACATCCTCACACTCTGGACTAGCTCGGGATCAGAGGGTCATCTGTCTCCACACTTGACGTTGATTAAGTCAATGAATAAAAACTGTCATAATCAGTCCACAACAGTTTTCATGCAGAAATTCCCATTTAACAAGTTGCTGGGTAGCTTTCCAAGTGATGTTGTGCGCACTTCACTTCTTTGCAAAAATTAAATATTGACGCAAGCAAAGCTAGCAAGAAAACGAATGCTTAAATAGGTATCAGATTTTGTATATAAAATAGAGAAGTGACATTGTGACCGACTTCATTCCAAATCCAGAGTGCATCAATTACGCTACATTGCAAGTTTATTACTTTATCATCATGTCCTTGAGCAAATCCAGACAAAGATTTATCTCTCTTCTTCTACCCATCTTTTTCATCGCCTGTTTTCAATGGAACTCTTTTACACTGGCAACAAATCAAGTACGTTTATCATCCCAATTTGAATATAAATTTAAAATCAATTTGGTTTGAAACAAATTTTCTTTGATTTTTATTGCGACAGACCAAAAACACCAGAGACCTGGTATCAGTTTGGTTTGACTCGCCACTCACAAAGAACTCCCGAAATAGCAAAAACAATTTAGAAGTCATGATCAAGCTGGTTGCTGAACAATATGGAGGGATTTCAATGGATAATGTACCCATTCTTGAAGAACGTAAGGAGAAACCCATGATTATTTCAAAATTGCGTAAAAATGGTAATAAATTGTTTTTATATGAAATTTTATTTCATGCAGTTTTTCCTCCTGAAAACATCATTGACAGTACAATGTTAATACCAATCGTGGCAGCTGAGTATAACAATCAGTCTTCCGCTGACAAACGCATAAAGACCATGGTTTCCTTTGACTTGTCTCCATCATCCAGAATCGAGCAAAACCCAACATTCTACAACAGTTTTCTCGTCGCAAAAAATTATGCCGATGAGGCTAACAAAATTTTCCCAGGAACTGTTGACACTCTTCTTCTCCATCATGATGATTATCTTCGAGTGAACGAAAGAAGTCGCATAGGTCACAGAAACTTACCAACTGAGCTACACTCAGCGTGGGACTCTCTGAACAAGAGCGAAAGTAGCTCTGCAAATAATACAAGATATAAACTGGGTGTCACAATATCCTACAGCCTTTGTGCCACCAGAAAAGATGAAAATTCTACGGAAATTCTCTCCAAATTTGTGGAATATGCGGATGCAGTAATGCCAGTAATTTATGTGAAATCGCCAAGACTCACTTCCTGCGAAGAGCATGACAAACAGCTGGAATTGTTACATAATTGTGAGACACAGCTACAGAAACTAAAGCCAAACGTGGAAACCATTCCCATTGTTATGTGCCAGAGACCAGATTCTCGAAGCGTAGCAGAATTTTCAAGATGTTGGCAACTAATGATTGACTGGGCGATACGAAATGAAAGGAAAGTTATTATGTGGGAAGCTTTTAGCAGATACAATTCAGATTATGTCGGTGGCGCTGGCAGGTGGCGGGTTAACGACAATGAAGCAACCAACGTCAATGAAACATCTTTTCAGAAAAATTCGGATGAAATTTCACCCACCTGCACTGTGAGCAATCGATGGACCACAACAATGGTCCCAAATTTAGTGGGAAATTTAAACGTTGCAAACCTATTGAATACTACCACTGAATCCAGCATAACAACCGAATCTAGCGTAACAAAGAAAAATGAATCGCAAGTATTGAATACGACTAATATTAAAACTGAAGAAAAACATAAAGGTATTCCTAACCACATATTTTATTAAATTTTTTTGGACATTTTATAATTTTATAATATTATGATTTTTGTAACGACAAGTTTTAAAACTACAACTGACTTTTTTGTTTTAAATTGGATCGTAATAGGTTTTGAAACTGATAGCGTTGATCCAAAACCAAACAGTGAAAGCGTGTTCCATTCGTTCTCCCAAGCTGCTATTGTTAAAGGAAATGAAGATTTTATGAATAAAAAATACAACGATCAGCAAGATGGTGGAATTAGTACTGGCTATATTGCGATGATTACTGTTATTGTTCTGGTATGCCTAGTTTTAGCCGGTTTTGGTGGAGCACATTTTTACAAACGCGGTGGTAATGTAGGCACGGGGTCCTATTCACGAGCTGGAGGTGATGAGCATTATGGACTGTTATAGAAAATAATTAATTTCGATTGTTTTACGCAGCCTGAAAAATAAAATATCTTCAAATGTACTAAAAATAAACTCATTGGTATATTTTACTTATTTTTTTCGATTAGTTTGCCCCTGTTTCAAATTTGTATATATTTAATCCATCCAGATACTTATTCATATGCATGTATGGTTCATTTCGTAACTCGTCACATCGAGGTTTTCATTTTTATCACTTTCTGTTGGAAGATAACACTTATTGGGGGGACTTGTGGGTACAGTATTACATAAATCTGCTGGATGTTTGTGGTTAGTGAAATTTATGTTTCTGCGATTCTTCATCTTTAGTTAAATCTTTCTAATAATTAATTATTTACCAAAAATTGTCTGAAGTTTTGTTTCTAATTTGCGAGCTGTTAAATAATATATAAAGCGAGTAAAATAAACATCTTATTGGCATTAGCCGAAGGAAGTTAATTAGTTTATTATCAATATACGACTTAATTTTACTTATAAATATTTCATTACCGAACATATCTCTGGCAGAGAGTCAGGTAAATATATTAAATAGCAAACATTTTCCAGCCCTTATTCATATGTTGTTTTATGAAAGACAGACGTTCCATTTCGCGTACTTCCTCTTTAGATTTTGACTGATAACATACGTTGACATGGCACGCCTAAATAGGTTAAGAAAATTTGAAAATCCTTATGGTGAAAACACAAGTGTTTGGTTTTGCAAAAACAAATAAATTATACGTTCATGTCATACCCTACTAAAATATTTATTACCAAAATTGATCTTCTGCATAATAAGCAACTATTAGAGTCATAATATTTTGTTTCTCCTTAGGAATTTCCGCCTTTGACAAACTATGTCAATAAATTACTGGTAGTCCTTGGAAGAAAATTGTCATTTCCTTCTTGGACAGTGCCCTCATTACTCTATATTCTATTTACCAACATAATTTAAAATGATTTCACGTCTTACTTTGAAAATTTTAATACTTCAAATAAACTTTGCCAAAGCATACCAATGTTCCCCCATTTATTTGGGACCCGATTTTGGAGAGAACGGTACGAAATAAAAAGTTTGAATCAGAAGGATACAAAACTTCACTTTTTCAAATGTGGGTAGCTCTCACTCTGGCAGCAAACTTGCTTGCATTTTCTGAATTTCTCTATAGTATATTTGCTGGCGAAGTGGGGCACGCTGTGACAAGACTTGTTTTCTTAGGAATATTTCAAGCCAGTTTGTGTAATAACTTGACAATCTTTTGTGCACGGGACGATCTTGCCCCATTTGTGAACAGTTTACTTCAGCTAGATTTTCGGAGAAAGTCACAATCGTCATTTTTGTTGCTATCAAGTCGCCTCCAGAACATTACTACTGTGCTCGTCATATATTCCGCAATTGCTGCGATTTATGCCACACTTTTCATCAGAGATGTTAAGTGGATAATAATGGATATGGAGTGGATCCATTATTATCCGGATTTTAACGTGTCAAATCCACTCCCATTTGGGTTGTGTTCAATGGATAATTTGGACAATAATACTAAAGGTGGATTTTAATGGCTAAATTGGAGAAAACACAATACTGATTGTGTTTTATACATAGTCCATACGTATTTCGTGCTGAGATACCCATCGGTATATTTTTATGCCTAGCACAACATTGTGCACTTACGTACGCAATATGTACGTACCGAAGGATTATTTATACATAAACTACGCTGCTAGGTACAAACTCAATATCTTATGCATCTGTTCCTAACCAAACCGGATCATATTTTGTTTTTGTTTACGAATTGTTTACGTGTGAGTAATAAGTGTTCTGTGGAATTCTAACATTTAATTTATTAAACAATTGCTGTCCGTTTGTTAATTAATTAGTATATAGCTGGTATTGGGTTGGATTGCAGCAAAAAGTGCGCAAGTTTTTTTTCTAAGTTTTTTTTATGGAAATTTGGTTGGAAACAAAATTTGGATAGACATTGGGTAGACTAAGTCGGGTTGGTTAACTTTTGGTTATGTTAGGTTGCATAACCAACACCTAACCAAACCATAAAAAACAGAAAATTTGGAAGAAAACATTAAAAAATTTCAAAAAAACTTAGAAAAAAACGTGCGCACTTTTTGCTACAATCCAACCCTGGTATTGTGTTAATTTGTGTGTAAATACCAGGCTATTTTTGGCAGTTGGTTATATCACCTATCCGATTAAGACGATCGAAGGATAAAATTATGGCACTAACTACATTACAGGTAAAAAAATCAATATACTCGTAAAAGTAAAATATATATGATGTTGGCACTGAGCGAACTCCCGACACAGCTATTTGTGTGACATTTACAGTTTACAAGAACGTGTAGTAAGGAAAACCGTATGGATTTCATGAGGATGCTGTTAGGAATCTTGCCAATATTATCAATTAAAGATGTCCAAAACATCGCTTCAAAGTTAAAGAAGAAAGGGAAGTTTTCAACTTAACCTACAGCTGATAGTCTACAATCTACAAACAAACGAAGACGGCTGGTGGGATTTGGATTCATTGGTTTATACTTATGGATGTTAAAATACGACCGTGAATAAATACTGAAACTTAAACTTAACATATTGATTGTTTTTAAATGATGTAGGATTCAAATATTAGCTGGGCGGCATCGGCGACTGCTTATGATCTGGTTGGATTCATCAAAGTAGCTCTCCAAAACTCGTGCTGGAGTGCTGGAGAATTACAAAGGTTTAAATCAACATTAACATATGTAGTCGAGTAAAGCTGCTCCATCCCGAAAACGCTGTGTCGAAGCCTAGGCCAGTGCCAGCGGAAGTACGGTGGTGGAAAGCTTATCAAAGGAACGGATAATCTCCATGGACTTTTGATTTCCAATACTATCGGCTACCTTATTAAGAAAGGAAAGAAGACTCCGTGATGCGTCAACAAAGCAGCAACCTTTCAGTGTCATCCTATGAGGGGAAAACCATATACAAAAGGACTATCTATCACGATCCAAAATCGGTTTGCCTTACGGAAGTTGCGAAACGGAAAACTGGAGTGACCGATTTTATAAATGAAATTGCAATCGAAACTGTTAGAGCTGAACTTTCAGAACTTTTTGCTGCCAAATTAGTCGATATGATAGGTAGTGCTAGTGATTTTGAAGCATTGGAATTGGAAATGGGTAACTTTGATGTTTTCAATTTACATGAGTACTTCGTTAAAGGTTCCGGAAAAATTGGATTGCGTTCACCTGTAATGCATTACTTCAAGAAAGATATTCAGAAAGGTACGCACAGTGCAGATATAGATAGCATTTCTACGATGAAACTTTTTACTGACATTTATGTGGCTGAAAAACTCCAAAACCAAGCCGAAATCAATATGCGAGGCACTCTCAAGATGTTTAATGAAATCAAAACTGTAAAATGAACATTATTGGATGATATAAAATAAAAATGATGCGCTTCTTTGTACTCTTATGAATTAATTAGTTGACAACTCTTAATATGCAACGATAACTTGATAAAATGTAACGATTGGATATTTATGTATACACTTGCTGTAAATAAACTTATTTATTCAATAAACATGTTCTGGTTTTCTCGTCTTTCAGCTAGCATACATTAAAACCAAATCCGCATTATTAGCATATTTACTGCTGGCACTGATATAACCCCGACACAGCAGTAAATCGTTCATAACTAACAATCGTCATGACTTTTCAACACACAATGTAAAGTTTAAATTCTTGAGTAACTATATTGCTGGCACTGATCAAATTCCGATACAACAGTTAAACGTTTTTATGACTAACAATCGTAATGAGTAATCAAAAAACAAGGTACAGTTTAAATTCTAGTAATTAGGATTGCTGCTGTGTACATGCGTTATTGGCTTATGTCATACATAATGATATTCTAATACTTGTGGATATTGGATACGGATCTTTATATATCTCATTATGTTAATGTCCTTATGTGAACAACAAGACTAATATGGGATATATATATGTATCAGTATGTGTACATTTAGTATGTACTATCCATTTTAGCCTGTGTATTTACTATGTATAATGTTCATTATCCATTTTCTCCAATTTAGCCATTATTATCAAATTATCCATTATATTCATTATCCATGGCTAGTAATATATTATCCATGGATTTTTTACATCTCTGCTTTTCATTCCGTTTATAACACTCGTCCAACCAGGTGGACATGCTCTTCTTATGAAACTTGTTTTTTACAATGGAAATCGAAGCGAAGCTGTGTACTTCAGAATTTTTTTATTTTGCATGGATCTTATAATGGTACAGCCACTACTGGTTACAACCTGGCCTTTGGCGACACTCATTGTTACTTCAATTATTTCCATTAACGATAATTTAAAACAACTTCAAACACGTTGCAAAACTTCAACAACTTCAGCAGAACTGGAAAGCACTGCAAAGGAGTATAGAATTCTTCAACTGTTTGTGAACCTACACAACCAGCTGTATCAACAGTATTTTTGGCCAGTTTTGCAGTTCTACGGAGCAATTCTGATTATTACTTGTTTTTACTGTTGCGTTGCACTACATAAAATGATTCCACCAATAGCTATAGTGTCTTTACTCATATTTGTGACAAGTATAGCTGCGTTTTTAATCACAGTTCTTGATGTTGCTAGTCGACCAATTATACTCTCAACGAAGATAATCCAATTGTGGAAACGCTCAGGTACTAGTAAATTTGAGGGTGGATGGATGAGGAAATTTTCAAAGAGCTGTAGGCCCATTTGTTTTTATTCGGGCTCATTTCATAAGGTGGACAGGACGAGAGCACCTATAATTATCCGATTTTGCTTACAACGAACATTCTTTTTAGTATTTAAAACGAGGCTGGGTTAAAAAGTTCAAATTTCCTGTGGCTCTCTAGATAATACACGAGTCACGTAATCATGCATGTAGTCCTGTAACATAACTTTCTTTGTAACACTGGCCCGTAACGATTGGTGGAACGGTCGTTAAACGCTAGACGGAAGGGAATAACGAAAAGGCCGGACTTTGAAAGGGTAAATGTTAAAAATATGCCGAAGTTATTAAACCTTCTGGACAAATTTTTGCATGTGTTTTAACTTTTTCCCACCAGAGTCCCGCCATTTCGTTATTTGTTGCCGTCCTACGTTGTGTTTACCATTTAATTCCAGAACCTTCCCATTTTGGGTGCATGTTACGATTGAAAAGGGCTTTTTGGCGTGATTTTGTGATCAAAAAAGGTTTAGAGTGATTTTTAACACTCGCTGTTCGCTCCAGGCCGTACCGATTCACGTTACGGGCCTTATCCTAACTATCGAAGAACTTTCAGTTTCATTCACTCAAGTGAACATTACGCCATCTTTAAGGTTTTGTAGGTTTTATTTTCCCAAACTTTGGTGCACACGTTTTCATTCAGTGATTCATTTGATGGTCGAGCTGCGAAGAAAGTTGGTCGTTCTGATGTTTAACGAATTGTGAAGCGCAATCTTCAATGTTAGTTTGGATTATAGAAAAATTTGAATGAATAATGATACAAAAGTTATATTAAATGTTTCAGCAAGATTTCAAATCACAATGGACTGTAAGAAACAAAAATTATTGGTTTGGTTTAAAGATACAATGTATGAATAATATTTTTATTATTAATTCTAAAAACAGTATAATTGTTAAGTTGGTGATTAATTTTTAAGCAGTAATATAAAGACAAAATTTTCTGAAAATATAACTTCACTGTTTGTTAAAATTAGGTTACTCATAGTTGTAGGATGTTGTCAACATCATGTTGATCTGTTGGTACACCTAAAAATAGCCAAATACAATTACTTAAAAAGTACAAACGCATAACTTTAAAATCGCTAGAATAAATTTACAGCATTTATTTCCGTTATGAACTAAATATCCTTCTTTCCTTTTTGAATTTTACATTCATAAAAAATTTACACATCAACATATCTGAATCACTAATATTTTTTGTGCAATCGTGAACACTCCTTTCATAGTCAAAAGATGAATCAATTAGTTTAGTAAGATTAATTCAAGTTCAATATGTCTGTCATCTTCCCTCAATTCAACTTCTCAGGCCGAATCTCCTCTACGAACAAGAAATATGCTCCCATCAGGTTTTTCCCCAGAGCTGACTGACACAGTCTCGAGACTTGGACAAGAAGACCAAAATTCTCCCCTCTCGAGCAACTGCTGAACCATTACATTTTCTTTATTTTCTCCTAGAGCAGCCAATCGTTGAAAAATGGCAGTTCTGTCACCACGAGCAGCTGTCAATGACGAAGAAAGATCATTTATCTCGATTCGCAGCTGTTCAATCTGAGCGACATAATCTTCATAATCTCCATAAAACTCTTGGTGCAATCTGTCAATAGCCGCATAAGCCACTTTCTTCTTTCGGTCATCCCTCGTCATTTGCTCGAAAAGCGAAGCCAATCGGTCTTTCAGTTGTAGCCCCTAATATATCTATCCATTCTCCAACTCCTCAAGATCTAATCATCCTGAAGCAACTACCAGATCAAGAGCACTCAAGGTGCATGGCTCACTCTTGGATTGGCATGTGGTGGAGCATCAAGCGCACCACGGGAAAATATATTCAGGGCTACAAGTTTTGGGCGGTTCTCCAATAGTGTATAAACCTTGATATATTTTATTTCCATTCAAAAGTCAATTATTTAGTTCAATAATATTATTATAGTCACAATTAACCCTACTTGTAGTTACTTCATCTACTTATTTCAACGAACTAGCGCCGTGATAGGGATTTCATCATAAGAAAAGTTAGCCCGTCACAAAATGGTGCCGAAAGCAGTTTCACTGGTTAATTTTCAGTGACCTCACAACGTCTCACTGCCTATCTTGGATCTCCAGATAACAGTCAGACAACTAATTGTGTTTCTACACTGGTGCCGAATAAAATAAAATATATATACCTGAGTCTAACATGCAACTTCCGTTTATAGATTACTCCCCCAGCTGGGGCCCCTTCGTCGGTTGCCTTATCTTCGCCATAATAACCCACTATCTTTACAGTCTTTTCTTTTTGGTCAAGGAATATGTCTCCGAAGTACTGACGCCCACTACAGCAATACCGCCAAGGTCATCAAGGGCTTCAAAGTACAAATCGAGAAGAAACTGGAGGAAATCAACGCCAAACTGAAAGCACATCTGGAAAAGAAACTAGAGGAAGGCAACACAAACTTAGCAGGTCAACTAGCAACAACATTGGAGGAAGCTCGCAAATACACAACTTTGCGCACAACCAACTGGAAGAAAAGCTAAATAGTCTCAACACCAACCTCACGGAATCAAACGATCGCTTTCCGCGATACACTGAAGAAAGAATAAATGGTCAACAAAAACCATGACGGAATTGGAAAATGGAATCCGTCAGTTACTGAGGAACAGCTCAACGCAGTTCAAACAAACTTCACGAATTGGAAGTTCATTCATCAACACATGGAAGAAATGCGTAAGTCCCACGCCAAAGCAATTTCAAAAGTTTATAATGATTTAGAACATTATGACGATTATATTGCGTATTTGGAGGAATTCCTAAATGGGCAGCGAATGACTTTTGTTCATGTCTTGACAAACCTGATTCTGGAAAAAATGGCACACAGCCACAGCCTTCTCCCCAAAAGATTTACCAAGACCCCGCAGCTCCACCTCCCCGCAGTACTGGCAAACACGTGAGAAATGGTGTATGGCTAAACATCAACAAAGCTTGAAAAACAGGAATTCAGCGGGCATGCCATCAGGTGCTTACTACCACCTGCGTATACAAATGGAACTAAGAGACAAATGCACTCATACACCTAACACCAACCTTACAACACACCAAGGTCCTCGCCACTATCTCCACGCGTCATCACCTCCAACAAATTTACATACAGTGACAAACACAAGGGCAAATAACGTAATACCAATGTGACACAACATAATCATAAGCTCATACGTTTTAAGTACAGACGCGCGATCATCTCTCCATGGAGGGCTGGGAAACACTACATGAGAAGGATATCCTGGTAACTGCCCGAAAGGCTACTGTCAACTTACACGCTTTGAAACAACCGTTATTTTAACAGAAAGACAGAGGCAGATGGACGAAACGCTATGGTGGCAGCGAATAAAACTATACAAGCTTGAATTGTATGATGAGATTCAAACAAACTAATTTCTTAAATTACAACAACTTTGTTTGAGGGGACGAACGAGAACACGGAGCTTATGAGAGCGTGCTCGATTGGAACTTGTGCGCACGTGCTATAGCGAGGAGTTACGGCGACGACATATAACAAGAACGAATCGTTTTCCAAAATTGGCAATGGAGATGCAAAACTACCAGATACTCTGAATATAACTCCAACGCAATAACGGTATCGTAAATGTGATATCAATAGACTAAATAAGTTAGTTTTTGTATGGGCAGAAACGGCGTATAATCAATTAGAATTACGTACCTGAGACAATTTGCTAAGCAACTACCTCGTCAAGAGCTAAGAGCGCATGGTATGAAACTAATCAAATTTCACGAAAAAAGATTCGATAATGTCACGGTACCCTCAGAGCAGAACATCGATGCAGTCGGAATTCAACTAGAGTACCTGGAAAGCATTATAGCAAATCCTTCACAACAGCAATCCAGGGACAAGCAATGGAAGCCAGCAGAAGACGCTCACACTCAGACGCACTTCGACACCCAATGGGCCAGCCCGAAAAAGCAAAGAGCCCGCAAAAGCAACTTATACCTTGAGTTGCCATACTAGTGGATCACGAGTAGAAGCACGAACAGCATAATCCACAAGGAGAAACACTGCGAAATGTGAGAGGAGAAGGATAATAATCACAATTTCAGTAGTGATAATAGGCGACGATAATCTGAACGAAGACAAAATACTTGCGCGACAACGGGATGGTCCAGCCTCCTGATGACTGCCGTTATTGAATCTGAAGACACGCCCGAATTGTAGTGGGGTCCTTTCCTGATGAAGGAGATCATTTCAGATTCAGTATAACTCGTCAAGCGAACTCATATGGAGCCTAGTCATTATTACTGTGAAAATTTTATGACACAATTAGTGAAATACCTAAGGAAAGTTGCCTTGTTCGATTACAGGAAGCTCTTCACGTGGGCTTGTTGTTGTTTGAAACAGCGTACGATACCCATCTACATCAACAAAAATAACATGTAATAACCGTGGAACTCGTGGCCGCATCACTTCTTGTTGACGGCACACGGAGCCGTAACCCGTTTGCAGAGTTATTATGAATCCTTTAATTGTTTCGCCAAAAAGCTGCTAGTTTCAAGGCATTACATATTGTTGAACATGCTTATACTATGTGACTTATAGCCATAGTTGTATAGGTCCATCCATGGGACTTCCTCAACAAAAAGTAAATAATGCATGGATCCTAGCTTGCCATGAAATTAATGGTTTCGCGAATACTCCAACAAACTTATCATCGATTAGCTCTAGAATGCGAAGAAAACCACAACAATACAAATGGTGAGATACTAATGTCCAAAACTTACAGAAGCATGTGCATTTAGCTGTAAATATATTTCGTACAAATTAAACATATAGGTTGTACAGAGTAAACCCACTCGTTTTTGAAAAAACGAACTTTTTTGCGGGATGAAGGAATAAGATGTGTTCTACTAGTGAGATGGCGTGGAAGGAGAAATATTTGCATATTTTGATGATTTACACGTGGTACGTTGTTACTAAGGAGAATCTAGTTTTACGCTATATTATTTTAGTCTCTTGATAAATAAAGATTACGGCAACAACGACTCTTATATTTTATCAGCAGCATGACAGGGGGTAATCGGATATGGTGACGATTATTGAGGAACACGTGCGAGCGCGAGTCAGACAATACGCAGAGGTGCACCGATTGAAATGCGTATCCAATTTTTCGTGAGCTCTCTACAAACACCGCCCGATTCTTTTAGAGAAAGAATTCTCAAAGCTAAGATAGCATGAGAATCATCTATATAGTTATTTAAAAAGATATTCGTTATCCTTCTCCATATCAGGGTGACATCATTGCTCTTGCCCGTTTCGTACTGCTCCCGGGTTTAGCATGGCGAAACGTTTAGAACATCGTAAGTTTGGATTGTAATAAAAAGTTAACGATAAAATAGATAACATGAATTGTCAGCAACATAATACTAATGAATAATAACGTGTAAACTGGTTCAACTGTTATTCAACAAATTAGTATATATGTTTTAGAGTGTAGAGTTGATTGGTTTTAATTCTGGAAAACAATTCTTATATGCACTCATCTTAATGTTTCAAAAAGGCGTCTGTTGTAGCAGTGCAGCCTGTTTGTCAACCGCCGTTCCCAGTGAATGAGCTAATTAAGTAGTTGTTGGTTTAAATTATTTTCTAAAATATAATACGTAAAACTGAAATTCTCTAATTTTTAAAGCGTAGCTTATACAAAAACAATATTCTCCTTCCACGGCCATCGTATAGAAAACTTTCCTTCATCCGCCAAAAAAGTGCGTTTTGCCTAAAAACATGGTTACTTCTGTGCTACCCTAATATGTTAATTTGACAAAATTTTAGGCAGCTAATGCATCGCCTTCTGTAAGTTTTGGGATTAGTATCTTCACCGATTTGTATTGTTTGTTGGTTTCTTCAGCATCTAGAAGTTCGATATTGATAAGTTTGTTTGGGAGTATCGGCGAAACCAAAATTTCATCGCAGCCAGATCCATTATTATTCCACTATTTTTGAGGAAGTCCATGCCTAACAACATGGCAAAATCACAAGTATTAAGCAACAACAAATGTATGTTGAAACTACGTTTTGCGAACTTAAAGTTCATGATAACTCTGCCAACTGGAACGGTAGTAGTGCCGTCAACCAAAGTGATTGGGGCCACGTGTCCAAGGTTTGATGTTGTTTTTGTTGTAGAGGCGTTCGTCGCTGACCACTGACACTGAAGCTCCTGTATCCACAAGGCACTTTCCCAAGTTTTCACTATTTCTAAATTTTACGGGTATAACAGGCAAGAGCGTGACATTATCTGACTTAACGGAATTCTTCATCAGGAAAGACCCCATAAATTCAGTGGTGTCTTCGGATTCAATAACGGTTTCATCAGGTGAGTCGTTGTCAGCGGTTTGCTCGTCAGAGATTTCGGTATTGACTACTGAATTGATTTTTCCTTCTTCCATTTGCAGTCTTTTGTGGAATGGTTTGTGCGTCCGCAGTTGGAGCAAGGGTTGGTTGGTCTTGCTTTTTGGGCTGGACCCATTTGATGGTCGAGGTGCGGACTGGTTTGTTTCCATTGTTGTCCTTGATTGCTGTTAAATGATTTTCCTTGCCAGTCTCTGTGTTCCCGGGATGTCTGCTCTGGTACGGTGGCTTCAATCTTTTTCGCAAATTGAATAAGTTCATACATGTCGTTAGCTGGCAGGCCAGCAAATGTGGTCGTATTTCTCGCTCGTTCTGCAACAAAATTAATAATAGTCTTTTGATCATTTAAGTCGTGATTACGGTGGAGTTTGAGGTATTGAAGCTCCATCTCCATTGCAAACTTGGAAAATGATTCTTCTTGTTTTGTCGTCGTCGTAGCAGCAGTTCTAAACGCCGCAGTACGGTTCTCGTTGGTCCCAAACATTTTTAAGAAATGTTGTTTGAACTCCTCCCATGAGTTTACTTGAAGTTTAGTACGCTGCCACCATAGGTTCATCTCCTTGTCTTTTGCAAATACGGTTGAAAGTTGGCATAGCCTTTCCGGAGGTGGTATTCCTCTCACGTAGTGTTCCAGCTCCAAGGAAGTGATCAGCTGTATTTAACGATGAGTTAATGTTGGAATTGGTACGTTATTTGCACTCGGTCTGTAAATTGTTGGAGGGATGACGGTGGAAGATAGTGGGAGGACCTTGGTGTGTTGTAAGGTGGTGTAGGTTGTGGTCCATTTTATGGTGGTATGTGGATGCCCCTGAATTCCTGTATTCAGGTGTTTGATGTTGTCCCCGTTTGTACTCCGTGTTTGCCATGTACTGGGGAGGTGGAGCTGCGGGGTCCTGGTATATCTTTTGGGGAGAAGGCTGTGGCTGTGTGGCCATTTTTTCCAGAATCAGGTTTGTCAAGACATGAACAAAAGGTCGTGTCATTCGCTGCCCATTTAGAAATTCCTCCAAATACGCAATATAATCGTCATAATGTTCTAAATCATTATATACTTTTGAAATTGCTTTGGCATGGGACTTACGCATTTCTTCCATGTGTTGGTGAATGAAACTTTCCAAGTCAGAAGTTTGTTTGAACTGCGTTGAGCTGTTCCTCAGTAGACTGACGGATTCCATTTTCCAATTCGGTCATGGTTTTTTCATTTATTCTTTCTTCAGTGTATCGCGGAAAGCGATCGTTGGATTCTGTGAGGTTGGTGTTGAGACTATTTAGCTTTTCTTCCAGTTGGTTATGCGCAAAAGTAGTGTATTTGCGAGCTTCCTCCAGTGTTGTTGCTAGTTGACCTGCTAAGTTTGTGTTGCCTTCCTCTAGTTTCTTTTCCAGATGAGCTTTCAGTTTGGCGTTGATTTCCTCCAGTTTCTTCTCAATTTGTACTTTGAAGCCCTTGATAACCTTTGGCGGTATTGCTGTAGTGGGCGTCAGTACTGCGGAGACATAATCCTTGACCAAAAAGAAAAGACTGTAAAGATAGTGAGTTATTATGGCGAAGAGTAGGCAACCGACGAAGGGGCCCCAGCTGGGGGAGTAATCTATAAACGGAAGTTGCATGTTAGACTCAATATATATTGTTATTTGATTCGGCACCAGTGTAGAAACACAATTAGTTATCTGACTGTTATCTGGAGATCCAAGATAGGCAGTGAGACGTTGTGAGGTCACTGATAATTAACCAGTGAAACTGCTTTCGGCAC
>LJIJ01001740.1:0-37299 GCA_001718145.1 Orchesella cincta
CATGCATGTGTTTTACTTACGATGAACATCATCACATCACGGTCAATCAAACCCGCCCTCTGCAGAGATAGTTATAGCTTTAGAGTAGGTTACCATGGGACTCCTTCAGATGCAGTTGGTTTTGGGTTGTTTGTACGCTAGGCTTATGGTGCTGCTCAACTTCCACCAACAACACGAAAACGGTGGATGAGTCAGTTTATTCACAGGTGTGATCTGTGCTCTGCATTTTTTCTGAGTGGGAGACAACTTGCAAAACACAACACAAAAATGCATGTAGATCCCAAACGTATTATAGCTACAAAAAATTTGAAATGTGACTTTTCCTCTTGCTACATGGGATTTGCAACTTCTCAAGAGCTGGAAAACCACTCAAAGCTTCATGGGAGCTTTCCCTGCAACTTTTGCAAAGTAGTTAAAACCTACGCTGCAGATTTGGCGTTTCATGAAGCCACCCATTCTTTGGGGTTGCCGACAAAGCGGAAAATGAAACAAAAAATATGGAAGTGTCCAAGATGCGTTTATGAGACGATGAACAAGACGAATTTTCTGGAGCATCATTTGGAAACCCATTTGAACCTCAGCTGGGTCACAAGACGTTGTCCGATTTGCAGCAAAAGGATTGTAAAAGCTCGCAGTGAAACTCGTCACCAAGAAAATTACCATAACACGGAGGGAATGGATCCCAGCTCAATTCAGAGATGTGACAAGTGTCCAGCATTCTTCAGGGAGTACAAGCAGGTGCTCAATCACCGACATCAGGTTCACAAGCTGCATCCTCTCATTTGTGTGGATTGCTACCCGCAGAGGTTCGATGACCAATCACGATTGAGAAAGCACAGGATTCGCAAGCATAAGGTGAAAGAATGCGACTTGAAAGTTAAGTGCAGTGTTCCCGAATGTGAGGAGAAATTTGAAGAGGAGTATCAGCTTGAATGGCACATGAAAAATGTACATTCCACGCAAGGGAAAATGGCAATGTGTACGGAGTGTGGAAAAGTTGTCCTGTCATCTGCGCTTTGGGGACATATGAAAACACATACAGTTGGTGGTGGTCGTAAAAAAGACATGGGTGTAGTGGAAAATAGATGGGTTTGTGAAGAGTGCGGAAAAAACTGCAAATATAAATATGTTTTAGACACACACATGCTTTCCCACAGTGGACCAGCGAGTTGGCAGTATGTTTGTTTGATTTGTGAGAAACGGTGCTTGTCAGAGGGAAAGTTGATGGAACATTTGAGAGTGCACACGCGAGAGAAGCCATTTATTTGTGAGGATTGTGGGGAGGAATATTCTCATGGGCATAATTTTAGGAATCACAAGAATAAAGTACATGCTGCTAATGACATTCCAAGAAAACGAAGAAAAATTATTTTAACTACAAACTAGTGACGATAGAAATACGTTCGAACTTTCAAGAAAAGTTTAGAGCAAAACAAGGAATGTATTATAAACGGTTGAGATTTTTTGGTACAATTTAGAAATTGTAAGATGTGACAAATACTCTTTATTCTTCTGTTTATAACTTTTTTTATAATATGCTTGTTATTTGAATATTAATTATATTGTCTTGCTTGTATAAGCAAATACTCAATATTAAATCTTGGTTTTATTGATCAAATTAATGTAATATTTTTCCACTGATGAAAACTACATTTACAATTAATTTAAAAATTATATCCACGGTCTTCATCAGAGAGTACAGAAATTTACAGATTAATTCCTATCATTTAAATTATGGAACCCACTCAAAAGAGTTAAATAAATTTTGGATAAAATATACGCATAAAAAGACGTCGAATGAAACCAACTTTTAACTGCATAATTTGCATATTTTATGATATATTTATAGTATGTTAAATGACTATTTTCATAAAATTTAAAAGTTTGAAAGTTAAAAGTTCTAAACTTAAGGCAAAAAAATTGATAAATTTTAGCAAACAACTCAGAATCATGTTGCTAAAATCATGGAAATATTTTTAATATTTCGAAATTTTCAGTGATGATGTGTTATTCGTAATTGTCAAGGTTTGCAGATATTAAGTTGTGAAATTGTTTGTGTGTGGTAAGTATGTATACTAAGAACTGATCAACATGCCTCGTATTATGAATAGGAAAATTAAATTATAAGCCAATTTTTAACAACATCATATACTTCCATCTAAAAGCATTAAGTTGCAATAAAACGTTTGCGTAATAATCATCAAGTAGCGTATAATCTGTGTACTTGCGTGCACACCTACTATGATAAATATTTCAACCGAATGATAAGGTTTGTTTGTTGTTGTTTCGTCGGTAAGCTCAAAGCGATGAGCTCATACTTCTATTTAACATTTTACAAACTTCTGCGAACTTTCCAAGCTTAAATAAAACTAAGCTAAGTTTCTCTGAAATATTTACTAAATACATTACTCCTTGCCTGGAAATGTACCAACGCAACACATTTACAAATGCAGAATCTCACATATAAAAGCAGATCGCAGCTCTACATGTTCATCATAGTTCGCCTAAAGAATCAGGCTCCACATCATACTCAAATTTCAAAATCTTTAATAAAACTTAAGGTAAAACCATTGTTACAGTCATGGGCTCTCCTCGATTATTTTCCGTTTTACTTATGGTTTCAACTCTGTTGCAATCTAATTTGGCGGCCCTTGAGACCAATACTGTGTACCACATAAAAAACGTGGACGACAATACGGTATGTTTTTTGCGTTAAGCAATTTTTTGCACCTTTACTCGATCTGAATTTTGAAAATGTAACATGGTTTATTACTGATGTAGTTTCTGAAAGTGGATTCTGGAGGAAGAGCTTGTTGGAATATCGGATTAGTTGGAACATCTTCTACACTTGACGCGACATCAATTTCACAAAGATGGTTGTATAATGCAGGTTTACCTGGTAGCGGTAAGATTTACAACAATCAACTCATTAGAAACGTTATAAATGTGAAGAAAATAATAACCCCTGTTCTGGTTCAACCATATGATTAGGTTACCTAGAAATTACCGACTATAACAGCGACCTTGCGTTGAACGAGCTGTCAATGTACTCAAGAGATCCTTGGTGCTATTTTGCTATTAGAGAAATAAAAATAACACCAGTCTCGGGGAACATCTACAAGCTGCAAGATAGTAATGGCGGATGTCTGATGTCAAATGGGTGAGTAATTTTCAGCATCACATTAAATCATTACACCTACTCAAGTGTTACGAATATTTTTTGAATTTTTGAAGGGATGGCAGAAGGATTTCGTGGTGGCCAAACTGTGAGGGAAACGGCAAATTACAGTGGGAATTCATTAAAGCTTGACTTGTCATCGTTGTATCATATTAATAGTTTATTCATTACATTTCTTCTGTATTTTCTTCTGTAACTAGCAAACTCAAGTACTTTACCAAAAATGAAACCATACGAGTATGCAATTGAAGTAAAAGTTTATTCGTGCAAATTTCAATAAACGATGATTCAGAAAGATCATGCAAATCTCTTTACCATTCATCTGATTTTTTAATTTACCAATAGAAGGATAACTGTCTGATCAAAGGCAAATTTTTTGGTTAGCCGGTTGAGCACATCAAGAAAGATTAGTCACATTTTGTTCCCAGAACGAAAGGACAATGCCATCAAAATTATTGAGAATTACAGCTGGCATGCTCAAGTAACGGTTTCAATAACAAATTAACATACTTAGTATTCCTAGTTTGTCTGTCCAGTGGGCGATGGAAACTTTAAAACGGTTGCATTTTCAAATCTTTTCAAGTGTTTTTATCCAGTGCTTAGTTAAGATCGAATGAAACATTAAAGATGGATGAAATTGGGGTGGCGATGCAAGTTCAAAGATTGTAAGCACTAGTTTTTTCCCAACCAATATGTGATTTAATATGTTAAGTTATTCTACAAGCAAGCTTTATGTGAAATTAGCTACGGTACGAAAATGAGAGTCTAATGTGTCCTATAACCCGAACTGAGGATGTAATATATTTTGAGAAATGAAATATAAATAATCGAAAACAATGTTTTGGAAAGATTGAAATAAAAAAATTTCATACTACGTCTGCATGCTCTTGAATTATTGTTGAAATAACATAATTCACAAAGATGCATCGATACGATAAGTTATCGCTAGTTTTAAGTTGTACCTTCATTCCTGTACTGCAGATGATTTAGAAGTTAGCTTCTACTTTGCTGATGATTCGTAACTGCGAGAAAACCTGTTTGCCAAAAATTAAACTATACTTAAGCATATTTCAATGTAATTCAACTTACTGAACTCATTCTGAATTTATTAGACCTTATACTGACAGCTTTTTTCACCTGTTTGCTCCACAACTTAAATTGATGTTCGCGGTTTTCTTTTCACGACTTTAAAATGGTTAATTTCCTTCGTTTGGCTACTTATTTTTTATTATTAGGCTTCGTGTCGTTTGTGTACACTGCCAACTACTTCTAGAGGGCTACTCTGGAAAGCAACCCATTGTTCTGAACGAAAATGGCACAATGGTGGAGGGTTGGGTCAACGAGTTTTGCAAAGATATAACGAGAAGAGGCCCAGGAAAGGGGAGAACTGTCGAAGATTTTCCACTGGACGCCGAGAAAAGGTAACCCGTAATGAAAACAAGCTATGCTTGTATAGTGTGTAAACCCGATTCAATTTTATTTTGTATTTCAATTTCGTTAGAACTGCATACTCCAGTGCAAATATCAAACACATGGTATCTTTTTGGAAGACTATGGAGTTCGACCACGACATTTAAAAGCCCTAACCCTTCGTTATTACTACTACGACTTTACAAACGCCACGGAACCCATAGTTAATGTGATAGTCGACAGGTTTAGAAGATGCAAGCTAGAAGCCGGTATGCTTAAGATTTTTTGTTCTTTGTTTCTAAAAGTTGCACCTTAGTGTGGTTTTAGTTCTATGAAGAATTGATTTTTGTTGACATTATTATTACAGACATAAGAGAACACTGGTACAAGATGGCAGATTCACTGCCCAGCGAATGTCACTACTTTGGGTTGCTGAACAAATGCCTTTATACAACTGGGAGTGGGTAGAGCGCATGGAAAGTTAATAATAATTTGCTATATTATTGTATTATAAATATGACATCTCACATTTAAACCTTGTTGAGCAGTATGTTGAAGAGATTAGATTTTGATGGTACGAATGCAATAAATTTAAATTACATACCGCAGAACAATGATTTAAAATTCATGACTTATGCAAACTTCCAATGAATGTATTCAGTGCTAATAATTTATATAAAGCAAAGTAAATATTATAATCGGGGTTTGCTTTCATGTTTCTTTAGTTTCAACATGTGACTTGACAGCCTACAATGAACGAATAGTAGAAAGTATATGGTAACTAATTATTAAGTGAATTAAGAAAATTGAATGCTTGTTAGGTATCATTAATTTGATACAAAGTTGTTACTATGCAAGCTATGATTTTATTTTACCAAAATGTCTTGCTGAGTCTAAATTACAAAGTGAGGCAAATATGCTTGGTTCGCTTAACAAACTGAAGACTGGAAAGTCTTGGCTTTAAAATTGTAAGACTATTCCTTGTGCTTATAAGCTTCAAAAACTCGATGCCGTAACCTAAATTTCTATAATTTTTGACTTTCCTGTCTATCTGCCTACTACTAAGAAAGGGTGTAACATGGTTCAATTCAGGACAGATATAATATGTATGAAAATTGGAGGAATTCTGTAATTCTGGAATTTCACAGACAGTTATTCTTTCAAAACCTTGCTGATACTTTATAGGGGTCAAGCGAAGTCTTATTTGCAGATCAAGATTAGATTAATTTTATTTGACATTGTTTTTGGCATAAGAGGAAGTTAAACTTTATTCTAGAGCTTCCGCCTATTTAGCGTGGGCTTGTTTACTTGTACTTGACTAATTATTTTAGAATTTCTGGCCACCCACGTAAAAACTTATTATTGTATCGGTATAGTGTTGGAATTCGGTTCACCCCTGGTGTTATTGATTTGTTTGACATCAATTTATTAATTACTTCCCACAGGATATACGGCATGACTACATCTATGTATTTCTGGTTTAGTCTACAAACAAACCCCTTCAGAGTTTCCTCATTATTCCTTCTGGAAACTTCTTGAAGCAACAATTTCTTGAAAAATGCTGAGTTTCATCATGAAAAAATCCCCGTTTGACCTTTTGTATCCTCTGTTACTTCTTGCGTACTACCTAGGAATTTTTAACGTAAAATTGACTTCATCTTTTGAAATACAACCCAGTAATCCTCGACCTCGCAGTCGTTCACTCTGGTATAAGATTTGCATGGGGCGACTTGTAATCTCTTCTTTTGAATTATATTCCGTTTTTGCGGCGTCTAAGATAAATCCATTCATTGCATCGTATCATGGTTTGGTGTTTGCAATTCATTTTTGTGACTTCATGCTTTACACGTCCACCTACTACAACGAGCCAAATCTAATCATGCTCATTATGAATTTACAAAAGTTCAAGTGTGGACAGCAAATGGTACTAAAATTTCTTTTGCTAGTATCACTTTCTGCAGGAATAATCACGTGGTTTGGGATTGCAATATTTTCTGCAGTTTTTTGCAACTGGCTACACGAACCTCTCTTCGTAATATTAAAATTTCAAAAAAATGTGGGAACCTGTATGAATGTCGGAATACGAATGTTAATATTTTTATTTGAGCTTATGTCAATGTTTCCTGGAGCACTTGTTGGTAGCATAATAGTGGAATATGGACTTGTGACGTTAAATCTGATTAAAAAAAGCGTGGAAAACCTGAGGTAAGTTACACATCAAACTTGTGCATAAATGCGCAAAGACTGTTTCTACTAGAATTTAAAATGCCAAATTTTTTGTTATTTACAGAAATAATTCATTGCGGAAGAAAATGTTGACAGAATTAGAAAAATGTGAAAGTATTCTGTACTACAGGCAGCTGCAACTTCTTGTGCTGTACTGCAATTTATTCTTTAAGCAAGTTGTTTGGCCAACAGTTCAATTTTCTGGAAGTGTTTCCATCATTGCCGTTAGCTACTCACTAATAGTTTATCAAAATGAGATGACTAGCTTCACAATTGTTTTGCTGCTTAACTTTGTCACTGTTTGCTCCACTTTGTGCTGTGCCGTGCTAGAGTTTGGGAGTAAGCCAAGACAGATGTCACGGCGCATGATTCACGGCTGGAAACGATGGAGAAGCTGCAAAGTATTAAGAAAACTGTTAATATCTTGTAAACCTCTAGCAATTCAAGTTGGTCCATTTCACGTAATGGACAGACAGCGAGCTTCGGCAATGCTAAGATTTTGCCTTCAGCGAACATTATTTTTGGTGGTTCAGACTCGTTCCAAAGTGGTATAATTTATTGTATTAATAGCAGTTTAGTCAGTTTTGCTGTAAGTGAGATGTTACCTTCCAAAATCAACTTAATTAGTTGGACAGCAAAAATGACTAACCAGTATAATTTTAGTGTCTAACAGTGATATA
Source organism: Orchesella cincta (assembly GCA_001718145.1). Taxonomy (NCBI): domain Eukaryota; kingdom Metazoa; phylum Arthropoda; class Collembola; order Entomobryomorpha; family Orchesellidae; genus Orchesella; species Orchesella cincta. Next base: position 7,495 of record LJIJ01001740.1, read on the forward strand.
TTATTCATCAATGTCCAATTAATGGTCTCCTAAGAAGTTTCCAATTAGATTGAATTAGTATTTAGTTAAAAACATTTTGGCATTAAAAATGCGCTGATGAGATCATGATTCAGCAGACAAAGCCGAGCTACATATCGCAGGATTACTAACTTCTATACTTCTTCTTATACCAATATATATGTTTTTGCACCGATCTCACTGCGTACATCATTTTTGGACTAACATTCTGGAAAAATTATCAGATACAACTGTTACAACATAAAAAGTACATTCCCCAGAAAAAATAAACCGTCTGTGGCAACATGAAGAATCTTTAACTTAACGACAGGTTGATTTAACATTTGTAGTTGAATCAGTTGTCATTGGAATATTCTTTGATCCGTTGATGCTCATTAGATTCCAATGCATGATGTGTGGCAGGGTAGCTGAAATATCAAATATCGCTCAAGGAAACTCTTGCACCGAAAATCTCTTCTTGCGAAATTTGCGATGAGCTGTGACACATACAGAATCCAGGTAGTGTACCCATTCTACAACGTGCATGAGGAAACGTTTCTCGAGTTTTGTAGTCAGGTACAGGACAATACCATTACTCTTCTATTGTGGTAATGAACGAACATCTTTAAAAAGTATTTTAGGCTTACGCTTGCAAAATTCGAAAACCGACTAAAAAACTATGTCTGCTCCTTACTGTTAGATGTCAACTTTATAACACGCTTGCAATATGTCACCGACAAATATAAAATTTAGAATAAAAGTAAAGTTACAATTCGCATGCAAAATATCATTTTCTATTTAAATATCAAATTTGCACCACACTCCCATCCATATGTCATACACATTTTGCAACAACCAGGAAGCATATATTACATCACCAATTCCAGTATTTGGTTGATGAATAACAGAATTATGAATGTGAATTGCAGCTGGGACACAATTATGAGACATTTTAAGCATTAAATTTTCTCTCTCGATTGAGCTGTGCTGCTGTGATTTTTTACGAAGCAAAATGAAAACCTCTCCTTATCAAGCTATTTTCATTACGTTTGCAATACTATCCCTTGTTTGGGGTCATGGCCGACTTATCGTTCCACCAAGTAGGTCGTCAGTTTGGAGACTGAACCAATTTGTGTCACAAAATCCTCCAATAAATCTGAACGACAATGAGCTTCATTGTGATGGAGTATTGCAGGCTGATGAGCCAGGCTCAAACTGTGGAGTGTGTGGTGATTCCATTTTGCAGAATATTCCAAGAGACAATGAAATTAATGGGAATTTTTACAGAGGAATCATAACAGATAGCTACAGTGCAGGTCAAATAATAGAGGTCCAAACTGACATTACTGCGACTCACCGGGGCCACATGGAATGGAGACTTTGTACAGATCCCAAAAACGAAACACAAGCTTGCTTCAACCAACACGTTCTTCACCTTGCGACTGGTTTTGGTGGAACTAAAGTCCCCGTAAGCAAAGCCGGACGTTACCGAACCAAATTATTGCTGCCAGAAGCCGTGCAATGTGATCATTGCATTATTCAGTGGAACTACAGAGGTGGAAACAAACGTGGCATGTGTGAAAATGGGATGAGGAAACTTGGGTGAGCTTAAAAACTTTTAAAATAAAATAAAAAGCTTCGAAACACGAAAATTGATTTGTTTTAAATTTCGTCTTTATAGCTGTGGACCTCAAAATACATTCCGTGGTTGCAGTGACGTCAGCATTTTATTAAGTATTCATAAATAATGTTGTTACATATCAAATAAGTTGTATGGGAAAGGTATTAAAAACTGCATGACTTGGAATCAAATTCAATTCCAAACTTTGTTTGAAGTAAATAAAAGAATTAACCAATGAAAATTCCACATACTATGTGGAAAATAACATATAATTGGTCCAAATATATAATATTATTATTCGTTTATTTTCCTCATAATAATCTAATTAGGTAACGCAATGTCCAATGATGTAAGGGCTTTTCTTTTGTTCTTCTCTGTTCCAAAAACCCTGACCGGATTTTCACTTTGTTTTCATATGTCCTGGCAGGTCAAAGTATTGTTATTTTCTGGCAGGTTAAAGTATTGTTCTCGTGTTGTTCTGTTCCGGAAGAAAATTGCTGCCATTTTTTCACTAAAATTAATTCAAATCGCTAAAATACCCGAAAATATCATTAAAACGGATTTTGCAACAACAACAACAACAAATTGATAATTGCCACAAGAACACTGCTTTTCCCTTTTCTGACAGTGTTTTTAAGTAGTACGACATAATTGCAATTTGTTATGCAAAATTTTGCAGTTTTCCGAAGAAACTCCCACAAAATCATGCATATGGTGCGCAAAAGTGCTTAAAGTGTAACAACGAGGAACAATTAGTTCTATTCGTAGCCCATAAAATAATATTGTTTGTTCCCATTGTTTTTTGCCGAGTAGTTTTTGGGTTTTAGTAATTCATGGGTTGTAATAAATGTGGGAACATATATATAATCTTTACAAATTAATGAAGATGAGCATGAGCTTAGATAGCCGCATTCCTATAACATCATATAATTACAAAGAGTGTGTTATTACCGTAAGATATTACGCTAACTTGACAAATGCTGATGCATCCATTCGTCACCATATTATTTACACAATCATCTCTGTCCATCTCAATTAAGCATGGTTATATAAGTGTAAAAATTCTTATTTAAATTTTTCAAACTTGTAGATTTTATTATTGTCCTAACTTACGAATATAATTTACTTCACAATTGCTCTATTTTTACTTTGCTTGTTCTTATTAGTAAATTAAATTCAATAAATTAAAGCAGGTTAAAATTCGTGCTCTGCAGTTTTGACGTTAATATGATTTAAATCTAATAGTTCTTTGAGAGAACGTGGGCTCGTGTTTCTCCAAAAAAATAACAGTTTTTCGACAAAATCATGTAGTCCAACGAAAATTTTTCCTACAACATATCTCAGCTCCACCAGAAACACGAAAAGACCTATCACCCAACCCACCAATATTACCGCAAATATAACAAGAATGTTGCCCTCTAATGTAGGCGCATTTATTACTAGTTCAGCCCCATCAAATTCTGAAACCAGTTAGATGAAAACCCAAAGATTTCGTTTAATCCCTTCCAAAGACCTGCGTGATCGACTGATTGAACTCGCCGAATAATTTGATCAGAAACCCAACCTTCAAGGTAAAAGCCATATCGACTTTTATCCACTGTTTCCTTTCCGAAATATGCATACGACTTTCCACTTTTTTTAAGGTCGACAAAGTACTTAAAAGCAGCTTGCTGAGGCAGCACAACAGCCACCCTGGTACATTTCTGGATTGATCCATACAAATATTCCTTTTCCATTGCTCTAAACATTTCATGTGAAATGTTATTGTTGGATGAATGGTTCACAGTCTCCGCCAAACTTTTTAAAAACTGTGAGTGCAGCTTGGTGGTATTATAAATCAAGGATAATCTTTCCATTTCCTTAGGGGTCACGGTTTGTCACGCATTAATGTGTTTGTATGTATGCAGAACCTCAGATGGAACCTTTCCTCTGACTCTCCTCGTTTTTAGCTGTTTTGACTTTTGACGTTATGGTTATGTTATTCAGATAATTATTTCGAGTTACCACATAAGAATAATAGAGGTTGACATTCAACTCATGATCAGATACCTCAGCAATGTTTCCTTTCCCATTAAATACCCATTCGGTATTTCCTCTCGTGAAAATCTGAAACTTGCTTTGAATTAGTTGTTTGAAGTACCAATATGGAACCGGTTTTCTAGGCGCAATCATATTATATATGTTCTCATGTTTGTATGCGTTTCTTATCACAATCCCTGTAATTAGAAGCGTGCTAAATACCCACATCAAACTAGTCAACCTTAGCTTTGACAGGCGGTAGCAGTCTCCCTGCTCAAGTAGAAAAATAATTGGTTGCCAGAAATAGCCAGGTAATTCAGAAATCCTAAATTGTTTTAAATTGAGGTTGCCAAAAACCTTTGATCGTAATAAATTGCTCTGGTTCTCAATGTAGAATATCACGAGGGGAAACACTACAAGATAAATTGTGCTAATGCAAAGCCAAGCTTTATAATCGTAACTGCTAACCAAGTCCCTAAATGCAAACCCCGGTTTTGGTGGTGTGCCACAACTCACGAAACCAAGTGACTGACCGGAATTTGGAACTCGAATTGGTACGTACTCTTCTGTATAACAAAAATCCTGAGTGACCCGAAGATTCACTTCTTTCCCGTATAAAGAATTACTTTTTTTACCCATTTCAAAAAAATTTGCCACAAATTCAATGGGACCATGTTTTGGACAAAATTCTGTCGGGGTGTTATAATAACTATCATGTGCTACGACCAGCGTCAAGTTGCCCATAAAAGCAGACCACAGAATAGTGTACGCCTTCAATAACCGCATTTCTTCCCCACTCTTATTTGGAACCCAAAAAGGTTTAAGATTTGATTGAATAAAATCACAGAATTTTTTTCGATTTTCAGTTTCAGCCGTATCTGCAAAATCTGCCATACTGCTTCGAAGACCCTCCATATTAAATAGAACAGCATTTATGTTTGCTTCTTTGCTGCCTAATGATTTGCTCTCAATAGCTTCAAGGTTAAGTAACACTTTAACAAACCCCCTTGAGCGTTTTAGTTTTAAAGAAACGGCCTGTTTGCTGTTTATAGCAACATCTGCATTTGATGAATTCAAAATCTCTTTAGTCAAAAACAGAAAAAATGAATTTCGTACTAATTCCGTTTTCCTTTTGGGATGAATCCACGTTGGAGAACTGCTTAGAAAATGTTCCATCCAAAAAAATAATATCCCCCGTAAGTCGCTGATTGTATCTTTATTGGATGCAGATGCCTGACCCAAAACGAGTATGTTGATGGGTTTGTAAGATGGAATAATCCTACCAAGCTTGTTAACACCCATCTCCGATTTCTCTTGGGCCGATTTAATCCAGTAGGTGTTGAATACACGACTGTAAGACCTAAAGTCATTTTTGTTAAAGCTAGCCCAATATGTACCAGGTACTGGTACAGCTTGGTTTTCCGTAACTAATAGGTAGTTTGGTGGAAATAATGCGATAAAAACTTCACATGTCCACGATTTTGTTTTCAGAACATATTCAAAGAAATTCAGCTCACCGCAGATGCTATCAAAAGCTGCGGTTTGGTTCAATCCAAAAAGAAGGGGTGACAATGGACACTCAAAATAGCTGTTGTTGTCACCCTTCGCTTTTAGTTCTATGGGAAGCTGAAGTTCCACTGGAACTGATATGGATACGTTGTTGAATGTTTTACTTTTACGGTTGTAGCGATAATTAATAATTTCATTTATGAGGCCTGACTTCATTCGCTGAATCATCACTGGAGTACTTAGTCCACGTATATTTACATTCTGAAAGTTGCTGATATGTATAAAACATCCAGGTTTCAACTCTTGTAAATGTGTCTGCAAGTTAAGGATGGATGTAGGTGCAGTTGGCAAGTTTATAGCAGCTGTATCGTCTGTGCTCAAAGGCAGAATCAATAAGCTAATACTGAGTGGAAGGTAAGTAACGGCAATGAAAACTTTAAGCCACATTACAAATAAGCGTTATATTTTAAAGTTTATTTCAAGAAATTTTTATTAGAGAAAAGTGAAACTTGCGACGTTTAACACAAAGAGAATAGGAGAGAAAATATGACTGTCAAGTTGGGATTCTTATTTGGTAATAACGGTTGTGTTTTTCACCAACAAACCAGCCCTGCTTTAAGCTAGTTTGCTCAAAATTGCTATTGTCGCCTTTCACATAGCAGGATGTTAGGTGGTTTATTGGAAATATAGGTAATCAGTAAAGCCAAATTGCTTTTTGGAGTTTTCCATTTAAACACGCTGGCAAAACACCATTGCTTACAAAATTGTATTCTGCCAAACTTCAAAACATTTTAATCGTGTCAAACTGTTGACTAAGATAAATCCCGTGTCATTGTAATACCATATCGATAGCGTGAGTATATAATTTTCTCAATATATTTGAAGTATGATGAAGGATTTTCTAAATTAATTTTATGATATGGGATTTTAGACAGTGAGGAAATATGTAACCGGAAGTACAAGAACGACTATTCCAATTATTCCAAAAACCTGACATGAAATGCTTTATATATTTGTACAAGAGATAAAATTTACTGACAACATTGTTAATTTTGGTAACTGCAAAACCAATGACAAGGAGAAAGCTAAAACTATGATAGATGATGAAACACGCGACCAGTTCTTACATTGCCCCTTCCGGTCTCCTCTTATTTGGGCAGTGGTGAAGGAGAAAGCAAACAAGTTGATGGCGGGAAATTTAAAAAACCTAGCTCAGTCAAATATCTTCGTCGCTCAAAAGCACATCGCTGTTGTTCACTTGTGTAGTACTTCAAATTTTGGTCAACAAGCTTTTATTGTCCCTCAAGGTTTGTTCTGCAGCTAATTAATCAGTAACGACAATTCCGCTCGAGTGCCAAAGGTCAAGTTGAAAGAATCAGGTAATCAGAGCTTAATTAGTGACAAAAATTATAATTTAAAATTGCTCCTCAAACCAGAAGCATGAGGGTTTTACAGTGCTGTAAACAAACAACAAATCAATTGGTAATTCGTTTTTGCAATTAGTGAACTACCTAATTCTGATTTTTAGGAAGACTGACAAAATGGACTCCTCAACTGGGAATGAAAATCGTCGAGGGAAGAAGAGGTTTCACTCCTTCTCTGCCGGAAGTGACAATAAGATGGATGTAGACGTTGGTGGAACAAAGGAAAGTACTGGAAAGTGGGAGTTGCGCAAGGTGCCCGTACCTCCTCATCGCTACACACCGCTCAAGCAAAAGTGGAAGGACATTTTCACCCCAATCGTTGAGCATTTGGAGCTTCAAGTTCGCTTCAACTTGAAAACAAGAAATGTGGAGATTCGGGCGGCGAACGAAGATGTGAAGGATGCAGCTATTTGCAGAAAGCTGTCGACTTTGTGCAGGCCTTCGTTTACGGCTTCGCGGTTGAAGACGCTCTTGCCCTTATCCGTCTGGAAAATCTGTTCATTGACACATTTCAATGACGTGAAACCGTTGAAAGGTGACCTTTTGTCTCGTGCCATTGGAAGACTCGCTGGGAAAGGAGGAAGAACCAAGTTCACGATTGAAAACGCCACCAAGACACGGATTGTGTTGGCTGATTCCAGAGTCCATATTCTCGGATCCTTTGAAAACATCCAGTTGGCTAAACGTGCTGTTTGTAACTTAATCTTGGGAACGCCACCCTCCAAGGTTTATGGTACGCTTCGATCCATGGCATCCCGTGCCTCCAACAAATTCTAAACTTCATATACCTTGTTATGTTGTGCATATTTAACATTGGAACGTGTGTGATGTAGAATTTCTAGCAGTTGACGTTTTCAATAAAGGAAATTGCGTTTGTTAAATTCAAAACAGCGAGCAAACTTATTTTTTATTTATACATATATTTTTAAATTTACATTTTATCTCCCATCAGTCCAATAGGCTAAATTGATGCTGATGCATCTCCGTTATTTGGGTGTACTTAATTAAGTGCGTAACAAAACTCATTTCATAAAGGACTTCAACGAATTGTGGGTGTCGTTTTGAAAAACTAATTTATATAAACTGTGTTTTAAGGTGAGAACATGTTCACAAGCACATTCAACCGTATCAAATTCTGTTACATTTGATTTCCCCTTGCTTAGATTATTTTATATCCAAACCATTCCTGTCGAGGTGTATTTATTTTTCGAAACTCAATATGACAAATGTCACTGCAATAACTAGCAACTGCAAAAGAAACAAACACCGTTAAAACTGCAAAATTGAATAAAACATATTAGTTGCTTTCTTACCTGCGCTAGAAATCCATAGTTCAACCTGTAAAAACCATCGGAACCGATTCCAATACGGTTAGCATTCAGCTCCCGAATCAACATTTTAAATTCCACTTCTCCAGATAATTGCACGTCTCGAAATGCTAAGCCGCTTAGCAGAGAGCTAACGCAAGAAATCTGAAAAGCAAGGATGAAAATTCAAATTCACGTTTCATTGTCTTCGAAAAAAGGTATGGAAAATGAGTGCAATGTCACTTACCATGCGGTATATTTCTGCTGAAATAATTAAAGCTATTATCAAGTGAATTGGTGTAAATACGTAAATAAGGCTATGAATTAAGCTGGGTGTCTGAATTGCATCTTTGGCTTGAAAGCAGATGCTAATTCCAGTGTCACAAATATAAACGATGAAGTAAAACGACCAGACTTTATTGAAAGAATCTGATAGCTGCTTCAATTCATCGTATTTCTCTATTATTGAGTGCAAAATTTCAGTTGATTTCCTAAAACTTATCCCGTCTTCAACCAATGATGAATGGACATATTTTTGAAAATTATTGGCAGCCATCCACAATGTGGGCCTAAAGCCAAAACATCGGTGATAAACATAACTAAATGATACAAACATGTGTGGACAATTGCTGCTATTCCAACAGCAAGTTTGATGTAGTATTTAGTTGTCATATCCCAATTTTTTGAATTGGGATCATCTAGGCTACTCCAATTCAAAAGTTTAAGCCAACTGGACACGTAAATTTGAAAATAATTTGACGCTGTAAAGTTTGGTAGTCCGTTGTCATAAATTATATGTACTCTTAATGCATAGCAAATGCCCAGAAGTCCAATTGTTACGTAGAGGTAGGTTATGTACCACCCAAAATGTTTCTAAAGAAAAAGACTGATGAGATTAAAAAGCATGAACAAAAACTCACATTTCAACAGATAACAGTCAAACCTGAAACTTTTCAGCTTTGCGACAGCTGCCCGTTTGAAATAATGCGCTACTGTCTATTTTATTCAGAACATCTTTGATGTCGTTGGATTGCTGAAATATGGTGGTCCAAAATACGTATAATCGTAGACAGTAGGAGAGTTGGCACATTACCAAGAAGCATCCCCGAGCCTTCATTGTAGCTCCTCGAGTTGTATGAAGTGTGGTTAGGATCGTTAGGACGCATGTTGTCATCCATGGCCCAAGTTGACACAGTTTCTGAAATGCAGTGATTTAGAACAGTTTATAACTACTGCTCAATGTTTCAAATAGTAGAATATGATTCCAAGAAAATAGAGTACTAATGTGTCACACCTTCTGAAACCCGGAAATCTTCAATTTGTACATTCCTTCTTTTTCGTCATACTCTGGCTTAAATGGAATCACCAGCAGATAATATCCTATGTTAAAATATGTATGCAAGAATTTACACCGCTGCTTTTTCGTCATTTCACAATGTGTATCAATAAGGAATTTGGGTGTAGTCAGGAACATTTCATGTTTCAAATTTCTATTCATTTTTAGGTTATTCAAGTATTGCTTTGACCCAACCAAAGTAAAACGCAACTGAGAAATGTAAGAAATTGTGTGTCCAGTTTACAAATGAAAAGTTGATGAAATTAGAAAAGAACTAATGAATTGTTAGTCTAAGCACACATCAGCATAATTAAATTTTCAAGTGCACTCTTGTGAATGACTGTTGTAAACATGATTTTGAAATATGCAAATTGTTAATCTAATTGTAAGAATCATTAGACGACTTCGGTTTCTGGTGAATAGGGTAGGTCATATAGAAAAATACATTTAAAAGGTTCCATAATTAATAACCTCTGTGTTTCAATTACTGAAAGTAACGCTTTGTACCTACACCTGAAAAGTTGTATATAAACATTTAGAGTTCCAAGGACAACGCCACTTATCTTACACATTCTAGTACAAATCGATAACGCTGATGAAATCTTTAAGTGTGATTGGTTATAATAATTTTTAGCATGAGTATTGCCTTGAATTATACATTTTACTGGGCTTCAAACAGAGTATTGTGTTGGAGTTTAGAAAATTATAACCGTTTTAATTTTTCAAATGGGCGGATTTTATGAATAGTTATTGATTAAATTGGCATTGTCTGCCTAACTTTCCCTAAGTTAAGAAGTTAAGAAGATGAGCATGTTTTACTAATCGCTAGTTTTGAAATATTTCGTGCTTTCTTTATTGGCTCTATCAACAAATGTTCTCAAGATGAAAAGTTCACCTAGCCGTGTAATTTACATCATGTTTTAAATGGAAATCTCCGAATTGTTACTCTAAATTCATTAAGTTTCAGTAATATAAAACCAGCTAGAAAAGTTCAGTTATAAAATTTATTTCATGACAACAGAAAACTTTCAATAAAAATTAATGATATTATTTTACAGCTCATATCAAATAAATAGAATAAAGTGCACTAGCTGGAGGAAAGAGCAAGATCATAAGACAATGACTTAAATAATTCTGTCATTGACTCTGCATACAGAACGAACAATGGCATTATCTGCTTCTCCAGTGAACAGCACAGAGATACGGTTGAGCTTGTTGCAACGCTTCCAGTAATCTTGACGCACCAGAAATTCCCCGGTGATCTGTCGATGCCCATTAGAGTAATTCAAGGAGTTCGTTTGAAGAACGTACGCTTGTAGATAGTACACAAGCTTGAGTTCCTTGAGTGCTGGAAACTTGACCAGAAATGTCTTGCTGATAACCGCTGATTCCAAATCATTCGACGGGTAAGGCACTGCAAACTTCGTCAGCTTTGGGAACACAACCGCTGCAGTAGAAAGTCTCCTACCAGCATTGGTTCCTGCAGTCCTCAGGTTAGCAACACGTCCATCGACAATCCATCTGGTACCGTAAATGAGCAGATTAAAGAGTTGTCCACAATCAGTATCCAAATCCAGATGCTCCAACGTGTTGCTGAACTTGTCCACAAACTTCATTATGACAGCAATGCTCACTTGCTCAGTTGCGCTAAAATTGGCGATTGAAATACGCTGAAGTGGAGGTGAGCAGCTTAATTGGAAGAAAGACTCATTTGGATCAGAAACTTTAAGCTGGCGGAGATTTCCAAAGGCACCACCATTTTGGGATGAAGGGCGACTTGGCTGAAGCGGCAGGAGTCTCCTGGAACGCAGCTGAATTTCCAAGAACACAAGATGATCAGAATAGATGTCAATGAATTGAGAGCAAAAGTGTCCCGGGTCGGTTCCTCCGTACACAGAGTTCAGTTCCAATTTCATTAGATTAGGCAAAGCAGGTAGGGATTCAAAGTCAAAGCTGTCTTCAGAATTAGAAGCCAAACGTAAGCTCTTGAACTTCAGCACCTTCAAGTTTGACAAATGGCGCAAGATTTGGACCAGAGATTCAGGGGACAAGCACACTTGATCCAGGATGAAGGTGGTGAGGTGATTCCCGAACTTTCCGATGAAGGCAACCACAGTGCGGGAGGACCGTTCACTCTTTCTTCGATATCCGGCGACACGCAGTGACCTCGACGGAAACGGGTTGCCGGGATGAATCAGGATCGCCGGTGGACAGCGAATCCCACGCTCAGTTTCGACCATGATCACTTTAGGACAACAAATCGTTTCCCCTTTCAAACTCTTCTTTTCAAGATGATCATCAATAATAGCTTTCCAGGATGGATGAACCAATCGATAAGGCAGCATGGAGTTAAGGCCACCATCCAAATTCTTCAGAATCATCTCGAGCATCTGTAATAAATAAGAATACGCACCTTCTGTCAAAACTCCATTCATATTTGACACTAAATATGATCGATTGACAAACATTGCTTTTTATTATGATAATACTTACTTCCGGGGGTAGATCGGCAATTGTTGACGATGATAATGGTGCTGGTGGTTCTTGAAAAACAGCTTCAGCCATTTTCTTCGCCATGCTTCGTGTTATAACCGACATTCTGACGGCGAGAGTGGTCCTTCAACCTATGACCGACGACGGAGATGGCGAATGATTCTGAAAAATATCAAAACCTTGAAAATCACCAAACAGAACCCAGAACAAGTGTCAAAATTGTGGAGAAAACTCACCTCGCTCAGACCTCGATCGTTGAACTTCAGCAACAAATAGTTGATTCAAAGTGAAAGGTTATTATTAAATCCTCAGTTTAATGAAGGTGGGACTGACTTGTCAACTTCAGTAAATTTATCACGGTGATAGTCTAGTATGGCTGTGATTTGATGTCGAAGTCGAATGATGATGATCGCAACAACAGACAAAAGCTAAATTAGCATAATACAGTCAGCAGCAGCTCAATATTCCGCTCGCTCCAATCTCGCGCTCGTTTTGACCAGACTTGTCAGTTGATTCATTTCATACGTAAGTCAACTTGCGTCGTGAAATATATTACGTAGATAATCGTCAAATCTTATACGTAAATATAATGAAACATTGCACTTGACTTTAAAATCAACGTTGTACACATTTATATACTCAATGTCAGTGCTATTGATTGAATGAACGTTCCTTTTATGCATGCATTTTACAAGCGTCTCTCCGCATTCATGTAAATAGCCTTTTTGTTGAAGTTTGCCCCAATGCATCGTGATGATTACTACAGTAATTCATGGGTGCGAAATGAAAATGCAAAATTATCGTAGTGTGTCCAGAAAACTGCATAAATAAATTAATTGTTGAATAATATAAGTTGTATACTACTCAGCATGTGGAAAACAGGTTTGGTTCACAGTCAATCACTTTTGCAGACAATGCTAAGGTAAACACAAAGAAAAGTCACAACTACAGAAGAATTAATCATCGGGATTCGGCTAAACTCGGAATTGTTCGATAAAAATCGGACTCACGTATCAACACTAAACATTACTTCTTCACTCCCGTCTGAAGTACTATTGAAGCCATGCAACATTTGCACTGTACTCTACTTTGCTCCAACTAACTAGCACGTTGCTATATTTTGTTCTGTTCATACTTCACAAGCCCCATTCATACAAATCAACAGGTTGACTGTCTTATAAAGCAACAGCAACTTAATGCATTACAAGTACAGCCTTCCGTTTATATACATTTGTTTTTATTCCACTCAAATTTAATCAGCAGGCTTCTGTTGTGGAATAAATCAATTGTTAATTCACTATATGGCTGAAGTTCCCATAAACAAATTCAATGAGCCGAGCAATAAACTAAAGCCTCCTGACTGTTTTTGAATGACATTTTTTAGTGTTTAAATCCTAATTTGAAAGTGTATTTTTGTAAGACTGCATTAGCTCGAATTCAAAGCATCATCAGCGAAATGGGAATGGCGTTTATGAACCAATGTTCATTTTGTTGCAAAGCCATTCTTCAGGTTAGTGACTCGGCTGTTGACTCATCTCGCCAAATCCCAATATTGGAACTCTTCATTAAAATAATTCCGAGATATTTGGGTCCAAAACTTAACTCCTTACCAGCGGCCAGGGTATTAAAATCATGTGACAGTTGTTTAAAAGTAATTGAGTCGTTTTGCAACATTTACCATGAAATGAAGTGCCTAGAGTTGCAATTGGAAGGCAGGCTTCAACAGCTGAAAACAGTGATGCAAACTGCGGATCAATCAAAGTTGGCGAAACCCAAAGGAAATGATTTCAAAACTATCACTGCATTTCGGAACGTTTTGCAATTAACGTGTAAGAACCATTGTATTATTTCGGTGACTATACATTCTGCATTTTGTAAGCATTTGTTTCCATTAATTATTCTATTACAATTATTGCAGGCGATGCCAAACTTTCCAAACGTTTTCCAATAGTTGTTTTTAAACCATTAGTCAAATCCGAACCAACATCACAGGAAGAAATAGCACAGAAAAACTTGTCGGAATTTGGTGATTTTGGAGTTGGATGGATGCTTTCATTTGTTGCCGTATCTATCCTTGGAATAAATGTATTTGGAAACACTCCCAATCTTCAAGCAAATCTTGATGAACTCGAAATTGAAAAACATGTGGGAATTCCTGATAATCTTTATGGCATGCCCCTTGCAAGGAGCTTACAAGGCCTTCTCTTTATGAAACCTCAGCAAAATATTTGTGCATCAACAGATAATACAACGGCTGCAGCCCCACAGCTCATGAATCGCGACATGGATGTTGAACAATGGTAATCTGGTTTAGCAAATTTAAATATAAAATATTGAACTAAACGACAATGACTTACATGAAGTACCTTAATTAAAACGCGACAAATTTTAATAACTAGTTCAAATTCTAAATCACTGATACCTTTTCCCTACTGGGGGACATGTAAATACTGCACTAAAAAATTTCGCGAGAGGAAAACCCTAAGATTGCATAAGAATGCCTGTGGAAAGCTGTTTAGACGGATGAATCCTGATGCAGTGGGGTCAGTTATACTGAGTATTATGCAGTAACGAATTGTTTGAGTTTATTCATTTGTTACATGTCGTTTTATTGCAGATATGCGGGAGGAAGATCAAAATACCAGGACTTCAACTTGAAATACATGAAGGTCATGGTGAACAAGGATTTCGGATGTGTTTTGTGTCCGTAAGAAAATCTATTGATCTGCAATTTAAATTGAAAAGTTAACCTGGACGCACAGCATTTCACTTGTAAAATATCTTAATAAGTTCCTGGTTTTCAATTGATTTTCATTTGAAGGTTCACTGCCTTCGAAAGAAAAACGGTGCGACTGCATGTTACGGAAAGTCATCGTGCTAAAATTGGAAATGAACAGATCACTGACGCTGACACTGCCTGTCTTGTTAAACACAAATAATATTCACGTGTAAGAGTATAAATGTTATCACTATGGCAGAAGAATGTAAAAAGGCTGGAAAAAATTGACCACGTGAAATGTAAATTCGAAGGTAATATTTTTTTGCTTGTATTTCTCGAGATTTAGAATTTTTAAGAATATGACTGAACTGGCTCCAGTTCTATTATCTAGATGTAAGTAGTTTTGCCGCACATTCATTTGCAGTTTTGAATACAATGCAACACAAAATTCTCTCTTCGCATTGTTGCATGTTTTTTCAATTTATATTTTAAGTATTTTGAAAGTACGCAAAAGCGAGCTGACATTGCCGTTTCGGTTGGAGGGATTACAGATTATGATTTATAATTCGATTATGAAATCCGAATATTATGCATTCGAGATTAATTCAAAGCCATGTTAGTTAGTACCACAGTATTTCCCTTAATTGTTTAATAAACATGATTCCAGCATATTGTAGCATGCATGAGAACATGAGAAGTCTTATCCCAATAACAATGTATAAATTTCGACAACGAATACTTTGCTATACTGACAATTGTTTCACATCTCGAGCATAATTAAACACACAAACGATTATTAGATTAAAGAATTTCGTCACATGCGTTATCGCCAGTGTGGCCCCAAAATACTTAGTACCTAAGTTATTACGAAAAACTAAGCACAAAATTGCATAACCGACGCAAAATAACTATTATTGACTAATCTGAAGAGCGTAGTATTTTTCAATTTTACAATAGAATGTGTAAGTTGCGAAAAAGGTTGCAAAATGAGTCTCTAAATGCCAAAATGATTCCGAAATCTTAACTTGGTTTACGCAATTCTGGGGTATAAAAGCACCTCAGTTTTAAAACGTAGTCGAATTCACTATAGTACATTTTGAGGCTGAAGTAGTCCCTAATTTAAAACTTCAGTATTTCATGTACTTTTTGTCCAAGTTGATATTCATATAATTTTGTGCAAAATGAAGCCCTTGGGTATTATTGCCTTGGGTATTATACTTTTGCAGCAATTTTGTACATTTAATTGCGAGGAAACTCGACATCGACACCGTCATAGGCATCGTCACAGGCACCGTTACCGGGAACGCGTAGTCGTCGAATCTCTGGGTAAGTATTAGTATGTCATTACGTAACCAACGCCTCTTAAAAACCTTAAACCAAAGTAATATCGGAGACTGTATGTAACTAAATATTTATTTGCTTTTCTACCAGACAACTGGGAGCCAAATTTTGAAGCTTTACATGACGAATTGTCAATCCTTGACACTTATAAACTAGAGACAGGGCAACCTTGGAACAGTCAATACTCACTAGAACATGATGAAGCTGATAAACAGGTAATACATTATATATTACCAATTTGCAGCAACACAACATCAGCTCCTTGCTTTTTTCATTAAATTAAATCTTTCAACACCGCGTTATAGTCTTCCATCTGCACTGCCAAAAAATCAGCAAAAATCAAAGAGAAAATTATGGCGTCAATCGAAAGCAGCTTAAAATTCTACCAGAGTCACATGGATCTACTTCCTCCGTCTTCTGACGATTCACTCGGATTAGCATTTCTCAAAGGTATGTTTTTGTAAATTTCAAAATTTTTGCTTGAAAAATTAAATCCCAAGTTCATTTTTTGGGAAGCTAAACAGCATGATGTGTTTCAAAATGGTAGTTGTGGATGATAAGCACGGAGGAAGATTCCAAGCTTCCTATCCCCTTACCGAATGGATGGTCAAGTTTTGCAATAAAACTTTAGAAGACGAAAAAGGTATTATATTGCTCACACTTTTCATCAAACGAGGTGGAGTAAATCGGTCAATTAAAATACGAAGTAAAAAGTACCTTGTAACATATATTTGCATATTGTAGAGTCCTGTATGAAATAACAAAAGGTTGGACTCAGCATAAAACTCATTCCTGGAAATCGGATCAAGTTTTGAAAGGAATTGAACCAAAAATAGAGTTGGTAGGAAACGAAAAGGAATATCTGTGGGGTAAACTGAACGGCGAGTGCCAGTCTGCCCTTTTGTTCAAGTGTGAAGTTCCTCACTTGTGTAATATAACTTTGTATGATCCAGTTCCCAAATCTATGTACTTTCTAACCCACCAATTGTTTCAACGAATTCTAACGGAACAGGTATAAGTTTCTTTCGAATACCTAAAAAAATTAATTGATTAGTTTTTAAACTCTTCATTTTTGTTGTTTTATTCAGTCTAAATGTGAATCGGTAAAAAAGCTGCTTAATGAGCAAGTTAACGACCAACTTTGTTCAAAGATGTACCATGAAGCAAGACTCATTTCGCAACTGGATTATCCTTTTATTTTAAGGGATGTATTTGCAGAATATGGTATGATACAATGCAAAACCTTTTATGCATGAGCCTCCAATTAAACATACTTGAGTTGGAAATAATGTTGGATGGTTATGGCTATATTTTCAGTTGGCTTTGTGGGTACATGGGCTATCCCAATTTCTTCCGTGAGGACTGGCTCAAAGCTATCCTCTCCTGGCAAAGTCAGAGTGAGTATGGATGCTTCACAGATGATAACTACAAAGGTGAATTCATCACAAGTGACGCTCCGATTGTGCGACGACAAACCAAGGACGAATTACGCCAATGTTTAAGTCCAGATTCCAAGGAAGAACTTTGTCTTCCTCATTTTACGAGTGTATCTTTTTCGGCTTTAGCCGTGAGTTGGGACTACATGGAAGAAAATTGCAAGTAATTGTTGGTTTTTTGTAGTATTTTAAGATTATATTTTAAAACCATCTTTGTAGGCATTGTATTCGTCAATTGTTTACATTGTTAATTCAATTGATAATGATTTGTTCGCTAAATAATCACAACCGCTGCAATCAAGTGAGAATAAAACCAATACAGAGTTTCCATAAAAACAAGAAACAGTCGATTGTTGATCATTTCTAATTATAACTCTGGCAACTAATTTAAAATAAACCTCCCGTGGCCAAAATTGTATTGATTGTAGAATCCAGGGCGTTGGCAATATAATTAGTTTTTACGTCTCGATCAGCAATTCCAATGTTACCGACTGGAATTGCTACTGGTTTCAACATTTGCAAAAACATTTTGAAGTATCTTTTAGCTCACCCAACATTCTTGCATATCCAAACTTCATTTTCCACTTTCCTGTTGTACAGGAAACTGGTTGAATTCATAGGCATCTTATTTATGTGGTTTAAAGTCTTGCGCATTGATGACAACTGCCCAAATTCACAAATCACAAGTGCAAATCGTCAGCTGAAACTTCGTACATTGCGGCGCTAATGCTGGCAACGAACCTGAAAAGCTTCAGGATTGCATTTTGTATGGAGATATCCAAGTTCCAAACAGAAATGGTACAATCTGGAATCGGGTCCTCCTTATCCAAGCAAAAGGTAATAAAGTGGGTCGATATTCTTACATACGAAAATTGCTGGGAAGATGATAGTTGATAAAACAGCTCCAATAACACTAAGGTACATTAAGGTACCAGTCAGATTTGTCATTAATGACTTTCGACATTTCTATTTAAATGAAACAATTAGGTTTCCATATCCATGATTCATACATATCCTAATTTTTAATTTTCATACCCGCTACCACAGTGGCTTGAGAAACCATCTTGTCAGAAATTCGTTTCCCAGAAATTCTCATCTCCAACTAAAAGTAGCTGTTGGTGATTTCTGCTATTGTGAAGCCATGGCAAAATGCTAGAGCTTCACTGCATGCCGTGTATCCCATGGCAAATGCAAGTAGTGAAATTACGAGCTTTTCCTCTTGTGACTGCGTACCATGTGTCAATCTAGTTGAAATAAGACGAAATAGTATGATTGAGTATACTGCAGTGATGATGATTCCACACGACAAGAAAATGTCCCAGGATAAAATCGTTGGCAGTTTTAGGATGCTAAAACGTTGGTGAAGATTGTAAGCTTTTATCAAAAACAGCGTTGTCATTGTTCGCAGGTGTAATTTAACTTGGGGTCTCTGTTGGTGTTAATACAAATTGGAAGAAAGATAAGGAATAAGAAAGTACGTAACGCATTAGCTTTCTTCAGGTATTCTAAAAGCTCACAAATATTACCAGAAAAAATAATTTTGATCGCAATAGTATAAAATTAAGAATACACGTGGAGACCGCACCCGTGTGTTTAAAGTTTTAAGCTAAGGTTTCAACAAGGACACATTGCATTGTAAGTACACAATATTTGACCTTTATGTTTCGAAGGTATGAAGTTAGTATGAGGGTTATTCCATATGTAGTAAGGTCGTACGTTCAAATTATTTGTAATCGCTTCTACCCAAAACCGTGAATGTAAAGCTGTAAATTTGAAGTTCTATCAAACATGGTAAGTTATTTACCCCTAGCACATAAATTTGCACATAAATAAAATCCTCAAGTTTTGAATGCACTTTCCTTCAAGTATTGGTTATCAAATGTTGGCATATTTCTTAATAATTGACAATAACATTAAACCCCTTTTGTGCTACATGGTAATAGGCAAACTGAAATTTTTCTTATGGTTCAACTGTTATAAAAATTTAAGGTTTACTCATGCATCCTTTTTTTATAAAAATACTCCAGATCCAATACAACGTGTTTGTTTGCTTTAAACTTCAAAACACAAAGACGTATGTAGTAGAAAAACAAACAACATTACAATTATCTTTAATATGCAACTAAGGTAAATTATCTTTAACAAATAATCACAGTTTAAAGTCCAAGCTGTACTTGATTAATGTTTCTCTTTTAGAAAACAAGTCGCAATTTACTGTCATTATTCCACAACACTTTGCATAAAATGTGGCCACAAGAAATCGAATCACTTTCAAAGCAACAAAGAATCTTTTTGAAAATATTTTTATCTGGGGTAATTCATATACATCACAGCAACAATATTACAGCGTTTTCCACAAATATTAGCAACTTCTTTCTCTATTCCCAAAATGAAGGTATACTCATTACAAAATTTATTAACGACTCTAAAAATTATTTGGAAAGCGCTAACGAAAATATTTGGAAGTCGACTCAAGAGTATAAGACCATCATATCGGCGGTTCGATATGGATCGAACCACATTTTATTTTTTCCCTTGATAACTTCGTCATACGTTAAAAGTGTTTCGTTTTCCAAATCGCTTCAATTCTTTGAACAAGCATTAATCAGAACGTCGCATAATAAAATAAAACATGTAAGAAACCCAACATCAATTTTGTTAAAAAGTTAGTCGTACCAGGAGGAATTTCTTCACATCTGCTCTTTCTTTATGAAGATTCACGAAGTTTTAGCAACGTTGTTCAGTTACCATGTACAAGTTGCTCTTCTGGCGTATTCTCCAGCTATAATTGGATGACGATTAGACCAGCAACTTTGAGCGTAAAAGCTAACCTAATTCGTATTGAAATGACTAAAATTTTGAGCTTGAAGTCAATTGAAAGTGAATGGTTAGGCATTAATTCCAACTTTCATTCGCATTCTTTGGTAAATTTTGAGAAATCAAGATTTCTGAAACGGTGTGATCCTTTCTCTTCTAACCGATTTCGGTCGGCTCATTTTCACTCATGTATTTCTGCGTGGGTAGGAGGAGCTGTAAATTGCACAAGCTCTAAATGTCAAGATTATGTTAATCAATCAACCTTTACACGTGACATTACTGGAAACTTACCGGCTGAATGTCGACAGTTAAATTATATTCCAGCCGGTCTGCAAACAAAAGTGATTTCACACACAGTGTTTATAAACTACGAGGCTCTGGTACAGTTTCGCATATCTGATTTTTTCTTGTTACTTCGTCCACTTACTACAACAACGTGGATAATATTAATTTTACTTACTTCATTTGTAAGTTGGATTCTTGCGGTTTCATCAAAAGAAGGTTTTTATCATGCGTCGTTTTGGACTCTGACAACGCTCTTAGAGCAGGGACAGAATCGGAAAGCTATGCGAAATTGGAAAAATGGTTACATAATTCTACTTTGGATATTTTCTACAATTTTCATCCGGTTTTTGTACACTTCGGGTTTGTACAAGCAGCTAAAAATAGCACCAACCCCAAGCAACTTACCGAATTCAACGAATGACCTAATTTGGAATGACAAACTAGGGTTGGTCATTTTTGGAACTGCATATGTGCAGCAGGAACTAAATAAGGCCATTTTGCAATCACAATTTGAGGAATCACATTTTAAGCCCGTAAAGAAATTTAAACAATTACTAAAACGAATGAAAATTATATTTAGGAGCCCGGAACTAACAAAACTGTCGAACTTTATAAAATATGCTGCAAAAGGTGTTCCAATTCCTTATGCTTGTAGTGATGGCAAATTGAAATGCACTACAATGGCTGAAAACTTTGCGATTGTCTCAGATGAACAACTTGATTTCAAGAAGGTTTTGAGCATATTTGGAAAGACGCGAGCCTATAAGTATTCAGATTCCGCGATATTAGTAAAACATCAACTTCGGTTCTGTAGTAGTCAGTTTATTTGTAGGGTACTACGGCGATACTTTACCTATTTGATTGAATCTGGATTACACGGCAGATTAGAAGAATATGGCAGTACAATGGATAATTTTGAGGTTTTAAGAAAAACGAATGCACTTGGAAATTTTGGGATGTCGTGGAATATGTACTCATTAGCTGTAAATGATCTACAAAGAGATGCGAAAGGTACCAAAGTGGCACCTACACGCCTCAAGGCTTTGGGAGTTCTTTTGGTATTCTACGCGATTTTACTGCTGGCTTCAGGTATTATAACGGTAGTTGAAATATTTACTAATTCCCGTAGGTTTAAATAGGAAAGGAAAAGTATTTTATAGACAAATTGCTTTGGTCAGCCGAGTCATACATAATGTTTGAAATATATATTAAAAGAGTAATGTGTAATTATTCATTAAGTGGTAATGAAATAAAATGAGACTAAATGTGTATATTACCAAAAAACAACTTTAACACAACGTACAAATTTCACAGGCATGAGCCAACCAGGTTTGAGTTTAAAATTGGATGCTGTAGCTGCACAATATAAAATCTGGAATGTTTAGTAACGCGAATGAAATATGTGTATAATATATATCGAAACATAAAATTAGCTGGCAACACTACTTGGGAACATACATGTTCAACTAAAATGAGTGTAAGGATTAAAATACATCATTAGAAGATACTATTCGCGTTAATGATAAATTGAGTGGATGGTGGAAACCTAAGCTCAAATCGTAGATGCACATAACTGCGGATTCATTCGAGGAGAAATTTAAAGGTATATAATTACATTATTTTAATTTTATGTACATCATATTGAATTTTGTCGCGTAAATTTTTGATTGGTTTTAGGATTCTTCTTAACTGATCTGAAATGCAAGTGTTTTGGACGCACCAGAATTTTTGTGTGACTGTAAATGGGGCAGCAGCAATGGCATGATTATTTCCATAGTAATTTTGACTTTGATCTGTGCCTGTTTAGTTATATTTGTAACGTATTTTACCAGATCTATTACATAAATTTATTGGTTACAACAATCACTTCTTACTGTTTATAAGCAAAACCTTTTTTCATATCCCTATTAAAGCCTCAAATTTCTGTAAAAACTACAAAATGTAACTATCAAACAGAATGCAACATTGGTTTTTGCTAAAATGTTAAAAGTGTGCCCTCTATCACTTCTACACGAAACCAAAAATAATATCTTATTCAAGTCTACATTTCCCGGTTTGGATCCACGTCAATCGTCAGTTCCTTTTCAGTATGCCTCCACATCCAACGAATAGACGTAATACATGACAATGTTTGTCCCGCATACGCAAAAAGACTTTCAGCCTGCATTTCGATTTTCCAATAGCTTTAGAACAATAAACAAGCAGAAAAAACCGGCATTTATGACCATATAAGCAAGACAAACTGCACCTAAGGGAGTTCTAACAGCCACACTAGAACTACTAAGCGCTGAACTAATATCATCAACCCTCGGCAGTGAGCCAATTGCGGTAAAGAAATTAATCAGACCCTGAAGATGCCCCAATAGTCCAACTTCCATAAAGTTGGTCAACAGTTTAGTGAACTCAATCGACCCATAGCCACGTAAAAGAAATTTCTGGCTCCTTTGAAACTCATACCGTCTGGATTGGATTACAGTACCGCACACATATTTATTTTCAACAACAGCCCGTTTCTTCAACAATAACGTTTGAAACAGGGCGGGGAACGTGTGGATATTATCAAGGGCTTTCATAAGCATTAACTTCTTTTCCGCCATTGCTTCCAGCCTCTCATTCAACTTTGATGGGAACTTGTAATTGTAGTCCTCGTAGAAAATATTATCTGGTTTCACCGAACCAGTATTTTCTTCTAAAATGTTGGCAGCGTATTTTCCTAAATATACCAATGCACTTTTGAGCGTTGCCGAATATGGATCCCAGAGCTTGTAACCCGTTTCGTAAAGCTGGTTGATTGTGGTGGGGAATTCAAAATTGATAAAATCTGTAGATACGCCACTGCTGTGCACCCAAGGAAGAAACATCGCGCCCACTAGAAAGAATCCCAACAATAGACGCCTGTGCTTTAGGGAGCATTCCTTATCGAACAGTATCCAAACAAGGTCCAACGCTTTGGTGCTTTTGTACAGAAAAGTGTACATTAAGATTGTTATTCCGAAGCAGAGCAGGGTTGGTTTATCCAGAACAGTTAAGTAAATATCCCACCTGACCTTCAAAAGTTTTGACGTTTTCATGCAGTAAATAAGTTCAAGTAACTGCTGACTAGTTATTGTGTAGAAACCTCTCGTAACAACAATATTAGTTGGAACTGCACGCTCCGCATTGTTCTGTACCTTGATGTTCATGTACCAATAAACATCCGTTGCGTGATCTTCTGATTGGGCGAAACGGAAATTTGGGTCGATGCTTGTATTCATTTTTGTGGCTACCATTCTAAATAGTAAATGTTCTGCTAAAAGGTTATCCTTCAGATTTCCGTAAAATTCATTTCTTTTGGAACTGGCTGGTTGGTCAATATTTTTTAAGCGAATATTATCGTCCTCATTAAAAACTGAAGATGGGAACATAATTATTTTTCGCTGATAAACGTAACTATTCAATCGTTCACATTTGAAACGAATGAATTCAAGAGTGAGAGGATTTTCCATTAAGTGTAATTTTCCCATTGCTTTGGGGCAATGGTAGCAATAAGAATACGCTTCCATAGTTTCAATTTCACTCCCAAAATTTATGTCACTCCTTTTTGAATAGAAGACAAATGCCAAGTTAGCAAAGAAGGCGTTGTATGACACATTCTCCAATTATTCAAATTCTTTGGGGAAATCCGAAACTATGTCGCTCTTCAAGTCTTTTTTTACCAGAACAAGGAATAATGCTTGCTCGGATGTTCCGTACCCAGAATTTACTATCCCTGTGCTCGTTCCGTTGAAAGAGGTAGTCAGCAGAATGAATGTGATGCAGCTTTTACGTAATTTGAAATTAAATCTGAGATAGCCATCAAAAATTGATAGTTTATTATCCATTAGTAAATTTTCTATATCAAATCCGAAGTTGAAATGTGCCAAGTCATAGAAAGTATAAGACTGAACGTTGTTAGAAGTATAATCCACTTGGTTTTTGTTGATGATGGAGTCTACAGTCTCAATGTCCTCTTTCCTGTTTGCTGATTGTAAATTTGAGGTTAGGTTAATTTCAGAAACGAAATTGATAAAACAGTTTCCATTAAAAAGAGAAGCAAAGTTACAAGCAGCAAGTGAAACGTGGTGAAAGATAAGAAACCATAATAACTTTGAGAATTTCATTTTGTTGATTATGAATAGTAGAAAGAGAAATAGTTGCCAGCTGAAATTTTTTTGGTATGTGATTGTACGTGGCCGTTAGACTGAAATAGCAGTAGAAACTATAGCCATCAAGTCCCGGGATTTATCGATTGAAAGGCAATGACGATGTCGTGTAACTGTCAGTTAGCATAGCCATGAAATTAATCAAAGTTGATTAATTAGTTTAAGGCTAGACACATTCTATATGGATTATAATTAGTTTTTTTCCATAATCTGATTGTCACACGAGGCTGCTTATTATGAGCAATTCTTCGCTACCTAGCTTTCATGTCGACAAACAACGTGATGGAATTAGGGAAACCGTAACTCTTTCTAACCGACAACGAAAAAATGCGAGACAGAATGCCAGATACCAAATTTTCGTTTAATGAGATAGTTGGTTCTATTATTTAACTGATTTGTAGTTCTAAGTTCATCAAACTTGGATAGCATCAATTAAATGTTTGAATGAACGACAGTTGTATGTCATTCTCCTGCGAAGCTTGAAAAGGAATGGAAAAAATTTACCTGAAAGACATTTTTTGAAAGACCTTTCAAGAATGAAAAAGAAAAGTATTATTAGGAAGTCTGGTTTGCTGGATTTGATTTTTCATAAAAGTCAAAAGACTGCAGAACGATTGCCGAATTTCCAAGAAGATTGAGCACAACCTAAAAATACAAACATCAATACCGGTTATTAACTTGTCATTTCTTACAAAGCTTCATTACGTCATATTTTAGAGTAAATAATATGAGATTTAAAAACCGTACTGATCCTATGAAGCCATATGTTATCGTGTAAACGCCCGTAATGCCAAATCCAAGCTCTCCAGAGGAAAATAAATAAACGAATGTATTTTTGTGCAGCTCATTTGAAGCTGTGAGTTTTACTGTTTCCTTGCTGGAATCCATAATAATTAATTGAATAATACGCTTAAGCTGCAAAAAATATAATTGAAAATCATTAAGCACATAATTAATTTGTGATGAGTATAGTTATATTTGAAATTACGTTTGTTACAACTTCTGAGCCTGCAACGAATATCCATCCAAGATAGAAACTGACGATAAGTTGCATAATCAGAATTTCGAACCGATGTCTGTGAAAAATTGATATTACAGCCAGACATGAATTAACAACAAATGTAAGGATGAAACAATATGTAAGGAACGTAAAAAGCCGGCTAGAAACTCTAATCACAGCGTATAGTTTTTTCGACTGAGCCAAAATTTCTGATGTAGAAATTGAACAAAACTTTCTTGAAGCATTCAGGTTTTCTATAAAGTTATAAGATATATTTTGCAGGGTTTTGGTAAGAAAGAAGATTCCAGAAACGGAAAGTGCGACTGACAAATTTGAATCCATTTCTGTGCAAAACAGCAACCAACAGATCGACCTTATCCAAACTGTCATGTCGTAAATCTGCAGTTCATCTTGTACTGAAATTGTGTCGTTTCGACTACCAGGTTCATAAGTGACCTAATCCATATTCTTGCCAAGTAAAGCGGTACTCCTGAAGGAATTATATCATAAAGTGTGAAACTTAAAAACACTCCAACAATCGTAAATAGATGGAAATAAAAGTAGAAACATGCTTTCCAATTTAGGCTCTGGGTTTTAATGATTTCAAATGGTTTCTTATGTTGCCCCGGCTGATGTTCTATAAGTAAGTTGAGCAGCTTAACAAAGGCTGTGTTTGTTGATGGAAAACTCATTGTTACGAAAAATACAATTCCAATAACTTGAACTCCCACAATATTTGCAAGTCTAAATGCTCTAAGTGGACCGGGGATACTGACTTGGATGAGTAAGCTGTCAGGTTGAAAAAGTTAGCATCAGCAGTAGCCCTACTGTCCTTGCTGCACAGACGATCTGCAGTAAAAATATATGTTTTTAGATACTTTTGACGCTTGCAAATGATGGATGTAATTGGAAAGTTTTTACCTGATGCAGGTAGCTAGTCTGTGAGACGTATTTTGTTAATTTTTCCTCGTAAACGATTTTAAACGGACTGAAGAAAATAATATGACTTAAGTTTAGAAAGCTTCTCAAATAATACTCCGAATTGGGTGGAAACGGACTACCGAGGAAAAATCTGCGTTTATCATGTTTAAAATCCATAATGTTGGCCAACTTTTAACGAAAGGTTGAGTGTTCTTTAATTGATCAATTATATCTACTTTTGGAAATGATTACTTGCTTCTAATTTGCTTGGCCATGTGTAACTGAAAAGTTTTATATTTAGAAATTCAAGGTCTTTTTGACAAAATAAGTTTTATTGCATTAAAATTGGGTGTAGTTGAATATTGCTTCTTCAAACATTCGAATTACGCAAAGTGTATTGATCAACGGGCAAGGTTTCTTGTGGGTTAGGCAATTCAATTTGTTTATTTGTTGTTTGTGGGACCAGGATAAGACATGTGAAGGGCAACATTTATTTCATACAAAAAATGTTAGTGTTTATTTTCCGTTTTCACTATTTGCAATTTCCACCCCCTGTTAAGTAAATATTACATTAGTATTGCAATAGTTCAAATCATATTCAACTTTCTACCACAATTGCCCCAAGAAAGTGTTAAAAATTATTGTGAAGTATTGTTTACACAACGTCAGCCAAGCGTTAGATGAATATTATGCTTGCTGGACAGTTAATTTTACGTTTTGATATTATGCTGAAAGTAATCTTTGTGGCTTATTTAAGTTATTCATAGGAAGTAAAGCATCTCAGAAGTCTTTCTCGTAGAACTCGTTCTCGCTAACATCTATAGAATTTAGAGCTAAAGCTTTATAAATGAATACGTGCATATTGTGCATCAGAAGCTGTTACTGACATTCGGCTAGATTAATGAAAGGTTGTAGGTTAATTGATATAGTTAAGGATCTTTGGTTTCCTTAAGGTTATCGGTATGATCCTTGGGGGTAATGTGGGAGCATGACGATAAGTTCATGATGCTAATAAGTTATTATGCAGCAAGACCAAAAGTCGGGCAGAACAAGACAGTTTGACAGATAACGAAAGACTCCTTTCTTATTCATCACACATCATTCACCAAGACATTCATATCATCATCATCATGCATTACAATTAGTCATCTTAAATACCAGTGCACCACGAGTGCGCGTGCGTGATGTTGATATAACATCATGCACGTGTGAGGTCAATGCAAGTATTGGAATAGTTTATAAAGAATGTGAACCTCAGCAATATTATAATCATCACGGAGCCCTAGCTCCCGTGACCA
Organism: Orchesella cincta; assembly: GCA_001718145.1. Classification (NCBI taxonomy): domain Eukaryota; kingdom Metazoa; phylum Arthropoda; class Collembola; order Entomobryomorpha; family Orchesellidae; genus Orchesella; species Orchesella cincta. The sequence goes on from LJIJ01001740.1 coordinate 35,199, forward strand.
CCCCCTCCTTTGACAAGCGGTGACTTCTGAAGGAAGACAGCGCGTTAAAATTTCTTGAAAAAATGTGTACTTGAAAATCGACTTGCATTGACTGAATGAATTTGCTTACATAACTAGCGTAGTTAACAACATTGAAATCGTACTTTACATTAACATCAAGATAAGAATATTTGCATAAAGTCACGTTCACTGTCACTGCGCATACGCATAAAATTTTATACATACATAAATCGCCTATAGTTATATTGTTGTGTTATCAAGACGGATTATAGGATTTATAGGAGCATGAAAAATTTCTGGTTAAAGCATGTAAAGGATTCAATTGCAAAAGGTTAAGTCGCACATTTCCCATGACCTCTTATTATTCGGTAGGTGCCATCCTGTAGCATGAGCGAACTCAAGCAGGAAGCAGAGGTGGGTAATCACGAAGTATGTTAAAGGCAAACTTTAAAATTCACCGAGCGACATAAAAGAGGATAATATTTCAGTAAATGGATCAGGAAAGGAACGTAGATAAAAAATGTATGCAGTCAAGAAACTTCGAGAGTTGACTATTTTTCTTTCAAGGTGAAGGAGTAAAGTGTCTGGAAAATGCAGGATGTGTCTTGATAGCATAATGAGTTAAAGTAGGTATTATCATGGTAAGCTTGAACATTCATAACATAAATTGAATTTCATATGATTAAATTAATATTAAAAGTAAATGAAATAATTTGTCATAAGGAAACCCCTGTGGTTTAAAAAACTGCACTTCGTAAAATGTTCGTCTTCAAAACCATGACATGGGTAGCTGTTCCTTTCTCGTTTTCTCTGCGCATGTCCATTCATATCAGTGGAAGCCCGAATGTGTGTAACTCGTGTAATGTTTATTGTCCTTTATTGCTGCGTTGCACATTTTTTATTTCATTGCATTTCTCGCTGCGACCTTTTCGCACTGCACGTAAATAACTTGTATACTGTAACACTCCAAAAATCTTCTGTAAATTCTTCAAGTAAGTATGGCCTGGATTCTGTCTCGTAAAATTCTCGACTTCAAAACATTATACTTGCTCTATATATATCATCAAAACGTCAACATAACTGCTTTTATCAAGAGTTACTTTCTGTTCGGGACGATTTCTGCTTCATTTACATTTGTTCTCATAACATTAAAACTTGCACATTTTCAACTTCATGACAGGACTCTGAAATAAGTTCTCTGCATTTTCATCATATAACTGTTATCACGATATGCTCTGCTGTATATTATCTCTGCTTAAAATTCTCAACTGATAATCATAAAATGTTCTTTTGCTTTTGCACACAATAAAATGTTAATCTTCCTTAAAAACTGCGTACTTGTTCGTAGGTACATTGCGGCTATAATAATGCATTCTTCAATTCCACACTTTCTTTTCATAACCTAATTACCCATGTCATGTCATTTTCGCTCAGTCTGTGTCAGTTTGGCTGTTGGATTTCTTTCGTCTTCAAAGTTGCAGGTCCTTAGGTCCTTTGTATTTTACTTGATCCGCTGTCCGTTGTATGGTGATGTTTTCCTATTTAGAGGCTGAGTCACAATGTTGAGTTGAATGTAGGCGCTGTTGCAAGATGAACATATTGCGCAAAGAATGTGAAGGCTGATCTTGGCTTCTCGAAGCTGTGGAACCTAATCCGCAAGGTCGTTCTTTCGCCTTCGTGACTCAATTCGAGTCACGATTCGGCAGTCCGTTGCCTTCTGGTCGGCCTTGTATTCAGCCGGTGTGTTGAAGCTAGTCGTCAATTGCATTAACTGTTGCTTACTTTTGGGAGCTTGATGCTACGTTTGGAATGCAAGTTTCTTTTCCAGTCAAAATAAACTGAGCCATTAGCTCAGCCTTATTTCTCCAGGTGGAAGCCATTAGATATCCTCTGGTATGTAGACTTACCCACACATGCTTGTCAGTTCCACAATTTTCGTAAACTCTTGCTCGCTTGGATGTTATTGGGACCGATCCAAAAATTTCTGATGAGAGTCTTCTGTTTTTTGTGTCAATGCTTGATGTGAAGCCGTTTATCATGTCATATCCGATAAGAATGTCCACGCCGATTCCTTGGTCTGCGATAAGGAACGGGAACTTGA
>LJIJ01001741.1:0-37284 GCA_001718145.1 Orchesella cincta
CAGCCATCCAGCATCTGACGTTTTTGTTGCTTGACCAGGTTTGGCGTCAGATGTGTTGTTGTAGATCCTTTCCCCAACCAGGATTCGCAAGCATAAGGAACATATTGAAAGTTGCGGTTCGGACAACTTGCAGTTACATTTAGCTGGAACGTTCTTTTTCCCTTCTGGCATTTTATTTTTACCAGGTTCCAGCGCTTTCTTGGTTGTAGGCTTCCGTGCTTGAAGTGTTTTTCGGTGACCCCTTCGTCTTTGCCATGATTTGGTTAGCTGAACATTACAGAAATAATTTATCATTAGTTCATAAAATCAGACAACACAATCTTTCCCACAATGACAGCATCTGAGATTTAATTGTATATACATTGTACATTCAAAAACAATTGAAATATACTTACTTAGTTCAGTAGTAACTCCTGAGTATCTTGATGGATGTTTTAACAGCCTAAATTGTTAGGAATCATTAAAAACAGTATATGTGAAAAATAATTCGTTATACCAAGCTCAAGCAAGCACCATGGTCTAAAACTCAATGCTGACTTCTGCCTGCAACATGGTCCTTTTATAGCTATATATACGTACAGCTCAACTACTTCTTCAAGTTGCAGTGTATTGACATGGAGAGACAAAGATTGTAAAAGAAACTGTGGTCAGGGTTGGCTAGTGCAAGGAGGCTGGGCTTGTAGCTGTTATGAATGTATTCGCAAAGGTTAAACACAACCAAGCTGTACAATACACAGAAGTTCAACTGCTTAGTACTGGTAACAACAATGAATGTTTCAAGATACACTGAATTTGATCATGTACAATATTTTACAGTTTAGTCATACTTTTAACAAATATGATTTAACTTACAAACGTTTAAGATGTTTAAGTCTCTGTTCATTTGATATATGCATTGCTATACTTCCCTTGCTACAAGGGAATGTCATTGAGATAAAAATAATCGGCATGCTTAGCAATAAACCCATTTATGAAAATAACAACTTACGGGATATTCTATATGGCATTGCTTTCTCCTCATTGAAAACCATTTTACTGTAGCAATCACACACTTCATTTTATTAAGTGGTGCAGCCACTTTATAAGAATCACTTTGTCTGTAAACTTTTACGTTCGACGTACGTAATTTAAGTACATTTCTCTATACTTTGTAACAAAATCTCAGATTTCCCCCATTACAAAAATGCCATAATCGTTTGGGGAAACCACAATAGTAGGGCGAAATGGATACGCAATAATTGAGGAGAATACGCGATAATTGATGAGGTCAAGAGATAGTACTGTAACAATTAAATCGGCACCTGACGGCGGGTACTTAACCCTCTTCCTACTTTACTCTGATTAAATTTTTGCTGTTGGTAAAAATACGTTCCCTTTCTTGTTTAATCTAACTTTCGTGTTACCTTTCCCCGTCAATTCAACAAGCTAGTTCTGAAAAATTGACGGAATGTTTTGCGGATATATCTGAGTTCGCATATAGTTCCAAATTAATTGTAAGCGTTACATCGCTAATCCATCATACATTCTGTTGCACCACTTCTTTCCACCGTGCTTGCCGGGTTTATTGTTTTGACCTTATTTCAGAAAAATGTTAATATGTTTTATTAAAAGGACCAAAGTATTATAGGAGTTGTCCTTGTGACATGCCATTAAATTTTATTACCCCCATGAAGAGGAGTCCCAGCTCCAGAAAGTAACCACTGTGTTCATATCATTCCGTTCCGCTCAAAGAAAAGGATTGTAATAACATGCATAATATGTCTTCTAGCATGAGTGGTGGTGTAAAGTCAATAAAGGATCTGTTCAAACTGGACTAACTTGGTGAAGTGAGATATTTTTGCCCAAAATAGACCCTTTTTCTAATTTAAGCGAGTTTAGGCAGTATACAATCACCCCTAAAATTTGAGAGATCATACGAGTCAACAAGTTGGTGGACATAAAATCCCAATTGCATCGTGCATGGGCACTTTGCCATACAGTTTACACGACTCTGATTTGAAATCGTTTCCGAATTTTGGACTTGAAATTTAGGTATTCCTGCAACAAAAAAAGGTTCTGACTTTCGGTTCTTTTCTGTTCCATTTGTCTTACTGGGGATGGTAGGGAATGCCGTCTTTGTTTCCAATGAATATTGGTATTGTTGGGTGTCAAGCGGCAGATATATACATTTCTAGTAATCGTTTCTTTAAGACTTATCCCACCCTAATAAAATGAGCCAGCTTAGAAAGTTTGCTAAATACAATGCTATATTTGACCTTTCTTGTTACAATGACTATTATTGAGGTTGACCTCTTTAGTAAGGGTTGAAACTATGGAACAACCTTACAAAAATAATATTTCAGATCTATTAGATATATCACAAGTATTTCATAGCTATTGTTTAGCCCCAACTTGACACATTGTTGTACAGTAGCATTATGCACTCCATTCCCTCACTATGATTTTATGTCAGAAAAATCTGAATGATTATTCTGAGAAATGAAAATCGTATAAAAGTTAACTTTTTGAAACCCAAATAAATTTTATTACCCCCAATATGTGCATGACCCAGCACTATAAATTATTCTACATATTTCATCATATTTAGACTATGTTAGACTATTTCTTAAAGTACACAGATTATGTGGCACATACCACACACACACAAGTGCAAGTGAAGTTAGACCAAAACTAGCAAACTTAAAGCTAACTTAACGTAAATATTACGTTATATTTTCTTGGAGTTAACCAAAAGGAAAGCAAAAATAAATCCAAAGCTGTGTATGATACAACAGCATCAAGTTATTCATCTAAACTTTCCAAAATAATGATAAATGTAAGCATCGTACGATTAAAGACGAACCAACATTAAGTAACCTAAATGTTTAAAACCACGAATACGCAAAAAAAATTGGCCATATGGTTCAAAAATCATACACTACTTTGATAAGTTTCACCAAGTGAAAATTTTGTATCTTAAATCATTAAACTAACAAATACTTGTATCTAAAGTATATTCAGCTAAATCAAGCATCACACGTATGCAATTAAATAATTGCATGATTCTATCCTATCGCTTCAAAAATCGATTATACTATTCAGCTGCATATTACATTCAATTTAGTAATAAATTCTTAATCTACATAACCTCATTTTTACATTGTGATTATTACATTACATATTGAGTTGGGGCATACATAATCTACGGAGAAAGCAAAAGAAAATCCAACGCGGCGTAAGATAAAGCCACGTTAAGTAAACTTATCTAAATCTAAACACTGTATGATCCAATGAAATTGTATCATTATAAAACAGCTAAGTTTTTATAATGAAGATTCCTTAATACTCTTAGAAACCTCATGCAGCTTGCGTAATAATATTAGTATTCTATGTACATACATATCATTGTGAACATTAACTTTATACCTAGTTGAAGGTTGAAATCAAAACCATTACGCGAAAGGTTGCACAAGCTTATATCAAGCATACAAATATGCAATCTAAATTTACGTTCTTAACTCTACCTAATTGGACAACTAAATTAATTCCCAAATTAGCACCCATAAAATATTGAATGGTGCAATAATGTAATAATGTCCTAAATTAGTAATTGGTTACATATTGAAACTACAAATTACAATCATGTAGGTATTAATTCCACATTTTACCTAACCCAGAATCCATAATAATGCTAGCTGTATTGTGTGTTATGGGACAGTGATACTGTCGATTAAGTTAATAATGTTATAACACCATCGTTTCAATTGTTTCAGGATTCAAAAATGTTTCATGCAACCTTTAAGTAAAATGAATAAACTTAAATCTAAAAAACACAATAATGTACTAGTAACCCCCATTTATATTTTAAAGTCCATTTTTTCAATCTTCAACAAGGATACAACCATCCCAGCGATGAGGGTCGAGCAAATCAATTTGCGCATGCAGCTTCTGTATACGCTTTTCGTAATACCTGGAAAGACAAAATATGTAGTCAATGATTAGCATATTATGCATGTCAAAGTCGATAGAAACAAGAATGTGGTAATCTGTTACGGAATCATACCTTTGCATGTCCACAAAGTCAGCTCGAATGTACCCCATTTGAACATAAAAAGCCTCTAATTGGCTCCTTAAGTGGCGACATTGAACTTCCAGATCCTGATTTGCTTTTTTTATATTGTTTCGTTCCATCTCCAGGCCCTGGTAATCTGCCCTTACTGTCCTGTTTGCATTTTCGAGTTCTTGCTGTCCTTTAATTAAGTTCATTCTTATAGCTTCTAAACGACGATTTTCTCCTCTCACTGATGCAGTCCTCACATTGGCCTTACGCTTTTCTTCCATGCAAGTTGCCAAATCAACTTTCAATTTTAATTCTTCAGCGATCCAACATTCTTTCGCATCCTGCAGAAGCTTGATTCCATCCTTTAAACTTTTATTTTCACTCTTGCAAGTGGCCAATTCACGCTTGAGTTTGTTTTCGTCAGCGTTTCTACATTCTTTCTCATCCTCCAGATGCTTCATGCGATCCTTTAGATGTTTATTTTCATTCTTACAAGTGGCTAATTCAACCTTTAGGTTTTTTTCTTCAGCGCCCCTACTTTCTTTCTCATCTTCCAGATGCTTCTTGTCATCCTTCAAACGTCTATTTTCATCCATTATTTTCGCCATCTCCTGAAGCACACGGGTATGCTCTTTGGATAAGGCATCATAACAGTTTCTGTTCAAAAACCAAATATACATTCTCATGAGCTGATTATTTAATGAAGCATGCTTTCATTCTAGTAAAAAAATTACCTTTGATGCTCAGAAGCTTGCTCCAACACTTTAATTTTCTCCTCTGACCCTTTTTTGGCTTCCTGAAAAGCGCCACCTTCCAAATCAGGTGTGTAGCCGACGGGGAGGAATAATTTCAACTTCACAGGGTTTTGACCTTTAAATTTGTTCATGCAGCTTGGACAGAATAAATGAGCCCTAAAAAATATATATGTATTGTTAAGTACTGCGAAGATTCATATAGGTAGCAGCATGTGGTAAAATGTGTAAAAATGAGATTTGGGACGCACCTTTTATTTATATCGTTTTTAAACGAGGCCTCAATACAATAGCTGTGAAAGAGGTGTCCACAGGCTAAGAGCTACCACTGTTTTAACTCTGGACGTTCGTCCTGTACTGCTCCAGCCCCCATCTAGACATATTGCTGTCGCATGATCCGGTTGCGCATCCTTTCCAAGGGGTTCCAAGCATATGGGACATTCTGGCATCTCTTCGCCTGACTCAACATTCCAGTAAACAGGCTTCTTAGTTCCAGCTGCCATGTTTGGAGCATTCCTGCTTTGGGCTCCTGTTGCTTTCCTCTTCGGCACTGGGAGTGTTTGCTGCGTCCCCTTTCTTTTTGGCATGATCACGAGAAAACTGGAAGGGTTTTTAATTGATCACAAAATCCCAAGACAACAGTTTTTCGATACGCACCTCTCGAAACACGTAAAATACGGTCAAAAGGTCGCGAAAATATGTATGCAGATGAGTTTCTTATAACTCACGTAAAAACTAAAGACTTGATTAAAAAAAGAATGTTTTAACGACTAAATTTTTTAAGACGCGTCTCCGAACCAAAGTATATTACTACAGTTGAAAGAATAATCTCTAGACCAAGCTCAACCATTCAGTTCGGTCCACAACTCAATGCTGACTATAGCCTTTTGCACTATTCTTTGCGGATACCTGGTTGTTCACTTGCTTCTTCCTTCAAGATAGTGTATCTGTCATGTAGAGACAAAGTGTGGAAAGAACTGTGTGATGTTGAGCTGTAATGGATGTCCCATTCCTTCCTTTTATATTGATATACGTGAAATCAAATCAGTATAGCTCGGAATAACGTTTGTGCATTGCAGATAATTCCAAATGTAGTGCTTGTTAAGAACAGCTAGGTTTGTTTTAATATACATTGCATTTTACATGCTTAGTTTACTGTACTTCAGGCCTACCTTTAAAAATTAGATATAGGGTTTGCTTATGACTACGATATGGTCCATGTAGTATGAGTGGTTTATAGCCATTTTCATAACTCAAAAGCAATACATATCCATGTGTGATTTGATTTAATTTGCGCAATGATATTGGATGTCAAATCAACCTAGTGTGTGCAAAAAGGGTGGAACCCCCGACACTGCTAGCGAACCAATGCAAAAATTATGTAAATGCAAGTTAAAGCGTAGTACCACCTCCCCCCAAAAAGTTTGAGACATCTTCCGATTCAACAAGTAAATGAAGAGGAAATTATACGCGATTCCGTTGGCATTACACCATGCTCGCGTTTGCCTATAGTACAAGTACCAGACATGAAAAAATGCTAAGATACTCTACCCAGCCTACCCTTCTTAAATTTCAAGTCGTTTATGAACTTTGGACTTAAAAGCCAGACATCTCAGCAATTAAACCGATTCTGGCTTTCGATGTTATTCCAATGTCATAAAATTCGTTTCGAATGACAATTGATATTATTAATTAGTAGAGTATGCCGTTACATGGGCAAATTACTTTTCGGCTAACGAATCTTCTGTCGCCACATCAGCATTTACATTATAATAGTCGACATTGTAAAGAAGGTCTAGTTATGAAATTTTTCGAGTTCTAGTCTACAGCAATGTGCTAGATGCCACCCGTATTTTAATGGATGTACATGCATGATGTTTGTATCTGTTGTTCATACGATAAATGCATTGCTTTATTAAACTTTCCTTGTCACAACGATTGCCATTGAGATTGACGTACTCGGCATGCTTCGGTTGGTTCGTAAGAAAATCATTCATGACAACTTTAGGGGGAAAATTGTTATGGCTTTTATTTAATCTCGACGTCCAAAAATATTCCAGTGGCAGTAATAATGCACTTCATTTATTACATTGTACTTATATGTCAGAAAAATATGAATATGAATTCTAAGAAAGAGCTGAGTAGTACAAAATTTGAACTTATGACACCCATGCTTTTATTACCCACCATGTGTGCACACTAGAAGTGGAGTTTAATCTAAAGAACGAAGCCACTACTGTATTCATCTCCTGTTCCGCTTGAAGAAATGGAGTGTAACAACATACATAATATTGTTTTCCAGCATGAGTGGTGGTGTAATACCAATTAATGACTTGTTTATGCCAGAAAAACGTAGAGAAATGATATATTTCTCGCCTGAAGTGTACCTTTTCCCATGTTCTAATGCAGAGCTAACTACCTAAGATTTTCTGAGCTGGTCATAAAGATATGAATGACAGTAGTGACTAACATATATGTATATTTTATATGATGACCCTGGAAGCAACAAATGCTCTAAAAAAAGGATTCCTTTATGATGTTCCTTGCCTTAATAATGTATTTTGTTTTATGCGACTCTCGGTAGACAACTGCATCTCCTATTATAACAGAGTTTTCATTCATCGATATTAATACTAATGCTCAAGCAGAGTATGTTTTAGTCGTTGCACCACTCATATTTCTGCCACCCTAAAATCTGTCGTGATGAATATACACCAGTACAGAAAGAAATAAGCGGTTCAGTAAAAAAGGAAAAATAAGTAGCAGTTAGTAAGTAGCTTTTGAGCAGATAAGTTGGACTCAAAATTTCATATAAGGATCAGTGCAACAAAAGTGCTGTATCATTTATTCAGCAGTAAATTCCAACAAACGGATCTACGACTTACCTTTCATTAAGTTTGACTTTTGGATTTAGTGGCTTTTTTATACAGTTTTAAGGATAACTAAAAGTGAGAGAAAAATTTACACACAAAACTCAAATTGGAACGTATATACATCATCTAATATCTTATTATCGGAAGAGTCAACATTGCTCAGAAACAGGTTCGTATTTTTACCTATTTATAAACTTTGCATTGTAAAAATCCATACAACCCATACACCGTTACAATTACCGTGGTTTTGGCAGTCGTACATATTGTTAGGAGGTATTACATAACAAGATTTAACATCGATCTACATAAAATCAGTTTATGAAGTTACGTAATAGTAATTATATAAAGTAACGGCATTTGGTAAGATTTGTCTCACTCCGCCCCGAATGTATAGGCTGGTGTTACATACATATGCATACATACATATTTGCATGGTGGTGTTCATTTTGGGTAACGAAGATTTACGTTTAGTTTGCAGTTGACATTGACGAGTACTAAATGACAATTAGCTAATTCAAGGTTATGTTACGCAAAAAATTGCATAATAGGCTATATAAATCTCACGTCTCACTTTAATAGCCGATTTGACATTATACAAAAGAAATAGAAATTTGTTGCCTAATTTGGTAAATTGAATTTCCACTTCTCTAAAAGTGCACTGTCGGTGCATTGAAAGCCTCAAATTACGGCAGACAAACTAAGCAGTTTAAAGTGTAAGTAGCAGAAAAAGCGCATAATGGAAAGTTTGATTAGCACGGATCATCCCGCAACAGAAGGTTTTTACTATATTAATACATTTGGGGTATAGTTAATATCAGACTGGTTGCTGTTTCAAACTATTTCATGTATCCTTTGTTTTTCTATCCCTTCCTCTAAAGAGTTAGAAATGTTACCGGAAGTAGAGGAAAAGGGTGAGGTAGCGCCGGCTGAAGCTGAACAATATGAGTCGAACTCTGATGAAGACACGGACGGCTATGAAATTATGAAGGAAGACATTGTTCAGGCTGCAACTTGGCCAGAAAAAGTCAAGATGAGTTTAAGGGGTAAGAGCAAGCAAGGAATGGTTTTTCTTATGCATGACTGAAACTGACCTATACTACAGTAATCAATTTTTTATACACAGATCGTAAAATTGCCGAACGGAAGAGATGGTTAGAGGTAATGGCGATTCCGCTTGCTGTCGGGCTAACCCCATGCGAGAAATACACTCTGGCTGCAAGCAAGAGTATGTGACTATCTTGTAAAACAACTATTTTTGATTTTTAAGCTTCAGGATGAGTTCTTATTTTGGGTACTACTCTTACCCTTTTCAGAGTTCAAGGGACGACAGAAGGCGGCTCTTCAGCCAACTTCTTTGCAACGGCTTAATGCCCGAATTGCACGGGCAAAGAAAGTGACACGCGTTACAGTGAGACCCTCAATTTCTCCTCTTTTATCTACCGCTGTCACCGATATCATGGATGCAGCCACTGGATCTGGCAAATAAAACCATTTCCATTTATTCGTGATCAAAAAGGCAAGTGTTAAAGAATTGGAAATTACATTATACTCTTCTTCGTTTTTATTTAATATCGCCCCTACTCTGGAAGCGATTTCACTCCAAAGTTAAAGTATATAAGAAAGTCATTTTATAACCCATCCAAGGTGTGATGCAGTTCCATTTTTAGTTTGCTTGATTTTACAACACTACAAGAATAAAAACTAATAATGTTATTTTCGTTCTTTTCCTTTTTTGACAGGTCCGTCAACTATCAACATCACGTTAATACTATCTTCCAACTTTGATGATCATGGGTATTTCATTTTATGTACTCAATGTACATGATGTTGATTTTACATGTCTGACAGACTTTGGACAATAAAATAGATAAAAACACTTATAATCATTTATCCTCTATTTCTTTTGAACTTGGTCCACCGGTACTACACTTAATTTTTTAACTAGGAATATATCATCTAAACTAAATTAAGATCTCTAAAAGCAAACAGTTTGAATGTTGCACGGAAAACTAGAAAGGGTTAGGTCTATACTGCCTAAGTACAATTTTGATTTGGGTGCTCGTAACTGCAAACATCTGAATCATATTATGGTAATTGCAATTAATAGTCAATCGTGAATAGATGTCAATGTAGTTTGCAATTAAGGTTGAATGCATTGCATCTATCTATCAATTATCGATATTGCATGTCGTTTCTAAAGGTTTCCTTTCAGTTTCCTATCCCTTCGTTCAAATGTTAAGCTGAAGCCACTCGTGATTTTAGAGATAGTTACACAACTTAGGTTGGAGGTAGTCAATGAGCTAGGACCCTTATGCAACCTAAATACATACATGACTCTACTACAAGTTTCCAACCGTTCCATCCCCAACAGTTGGATAACATATCAACTATGAGAGAAATATTAATTCTGTTGATAACTCTGTTGGAAAGCTTAAAGGATTTTCAGAGAACTGGTTGACCCCGCCATAGCACCTGTGAGTAAAAGCTTAACTTGTTAGGTATTAAAACTGACTGTAAAGAAACGGAGGGGAGGGGATTGAGGTTCGTGCTTAATATGATTGGGTATCAATTTTATACGTATTTTCAAGAATATGTCAAATCAAATGATTAATGCCTAAATATTTTAAAGTTGCTGACTACCAGATTTATTCATTACTTTATCATCAACACATTATTTCATTTTATTCCAAACTGCAACCTTCTAAAACAGCATTGCTGAGATACATTACCTTCCACCATTCTTCATTACGCATTTGATTGACTGACTGGTTAGAAATAATTAAGTACTATTACATATATTTATCTACGGTATATGGCTAAAGACTAGTATGAAAATGAAAAATTACCATACCCTTCATTAACTTTAGACCCTAGTACAACTTTCGATTAGTCTAAATAGTTAGAATCAATTGAGAGAACAAGCTATCAATCCACAATTATCCTGTTTGTCATACGCTTGAACGCAATCTCTTCGCCTCCCTCTGTTTGAGTCCAAATGAGCTGATGGAGATTGGGAAACAAGGTGAAGAAACCTCTTGCAACGTTGTCAGTTGGAACTGGTGGCACAGCACTTATTCGTGTATTCCTTTTTGGGGGTTTGAAACTGATCTCCTCGAGATTGGTGAACTGTACACGAAAAAGATGCATCAATTCCGTCCCGATATCCAGAGTACACAGTGACAGCTGCTTCAACCGAGGAAACTCGCGTATCCATAATGGGTCCACTTGAAATAGTTGTACATCTCCTTCCAAGCTCCCCATACTCAACTTCCTAAGAGTTTTCCTGAAATTATCCAGTGCTAAAAATATTCCCGACGTCAACCGCATTTGACCCCCTTCCAGCGCTAAGGACTCCAACTGAGGACACCCAAGGTTTGCTAGATTCCAATATATGTCACTGAGCTCCTCTGAACTTAATCCAATGGTGAAAGATACCGTTAAATCCCGCAGATTAATAAACTGAAGTGCAGCATTAAAAGGATCATTTTGAAATAGAAAGGCATCGGCAGTGAAAACTCTTAGCTGTTCCCGATATGCAAACAATACTGGTCGAAGAAATGCAACAATACGTGGAACGCCCACATTTTCGTTGTCATTCCAATAGCTGATTACTAATGTTGAAAGTGACGGAAGAGGTGGAAGTGAGCGGCTGGAAGTACGGTAGTTGTGCCAAACTGCCTCATTTGCAACGTTAAACTCCGGAATGCCCAAAACTAAAACCTCTATGTTGGGGAGGTAACTGAAAACCTGCTTGAAAATTTGCATCCTTCGACGTGGGCACGACGTCGTCACTTCATCAAACCGGATGATGAGCAATTCATGACCATATCGTTGCAAGATCTCCATTACTTGGGGAAACTCTGGAGTCCCATCTTCTAAAACAGTCTCGCAATATCTTGATAAAAATGGATTTCCAGGGAATCCTTCAATGCGATTTAGGAAAGCTTGAGTTTGTTCCAAGTCATGTAGAGTGTAGGTGTGTTCAGGAATCCAATTAGGTTGGAGTCGAGTTATGGCTTTGTCGACACTGGATTGCACCTGCTTGTTCGTAAGTCGACATTTTAAGATGTCACCAGGTGTCAAAAGCTCTTCATTTTGCTGCATAGTAATAACGACTGGAAGTGCCTACGTTTATTATAACAATTTAAATTAACCGTTTTGCGGTAAAATTATGTCGATTAAAATTAAATTCACAAATAAAATATTGTACATTTACCAGCGATAGTAAGGCTGAGACTGAGGTTGAAGCTCTTCGTTCCTTCATCAACTTATGAAGCCCTGGCAACGCATTCATCACGGAAACGACATCTTTTGAGTCCGTCAAGTTGTCAAAGATATAAGGCCAAACGTCCTAAAAATTTAAAATCAGGTTACTTAATTTTGACAAAACTATTTCAGTATCACAAATTAGCAGAATTGGATAGGAATTTTCAGTGTCACTAACTGCTGCCTTTGGGGTGAAGTAATCCGATTCCGGAATGATCTCCTCTACTTCTTCTCGAGCTCTCTGCTCCATTCCTTCAGCAACTTCTTCCTCCATCCTATCTCCCAGCTCCATTCCTTCTGTAACCCCTTTCTCGATTCCTCCTGGGTGCACAGAGGAGCTAGCACACTCGTCAACGTTAGGCGGTTGATGGTCCATTTTTAAAAAGTCACCTTGCTTAAATATCTGATAAGCTTTCTAAATTACAGATGATAAGATAATTATTCTCTCAAAATAATTTAGAGTCAAAAGAACTAGTGACTTGAATATTTTTAACTTTTTCTACTTCAACCGTTATTATAAAAATGATTATTGTCGATTGCACTCAAAGTAATGTAGATGTTAGACTGTTTTAATTAAGCGATTGTCCTACTTCAAGGACTTCACGAAATAACGTTATTTCACGGAATTGTTTTTCTTACACGAAAGTATCATGAACACAGTCTTGTGTAAAATGTAGTTGAACTGGAGTTGGAGTTAGATTTCATTCCTTTCGATCATTTCAGTGAACGGGATTTATACGAAACAAAATGTGATTTACGACATTTATATTTTTTCTGTACAACTCTCCTAATCACATTGCTAGACCAAGTAAATGGCGTGTTGATAAGTTACAGTTACAGACTTAACTATGTATTGGAAACTTGCTATAATAATTAAATTTTCTATCTACGACAATTGAATTCGTTCCATCCTGCCCCGTTCCTAACTTTTTCATCAACACAAACTAAATGTGCACAGAAATAAAAAAATATGATCGAAAAGTTTAGGTGTAGCTAGACGAAAGATGAAAGTGCCAATCATCTCCACAATAGTAGTAGAGACAGCAGCATTGCAAGCATTATGCATAAATGAACATGAAATGCTACAGATGTGAATAAGGTCCAAAATTTGCTTTGCAAATAAGACCCTCATGCACTAGTTAATGTTACCGTAGTATTTTACTTAATGAAAGCACATACCTAAGAATAGTATATTGGTCTTACCTTCATTACACACAAATATAATGTATTCAAATACTTTCCATAATTTTTGACATTTTTGATGATTCATACCTGACAGCTTGAGATATCAAGTTTTAACAAGAACATTTGATGTTTTAAATCCCTAAAGACCTCAGCGAAAAAAAACAGCAAACTTATGCGAATATGCTAGAATACGATGCATGAAAATGAGTTGTACAGGTTTTTATTCATTGGTAAACGGTTTTTGCTCTGCAAAATGAAACAGAGTAGCCTACTCTGAGTAGGTAGCTAAACATCAACAAAAAACGGGAACTTTTGTGGCGCGAGTATACTCTTCACGTTGTCAATACTTCTTGTTATTGTATTTCTTTGTCATCATGTGGATAATATGCATAAATAGTAGATAGTTGTGATAAGTAAACGTTTAATGCAGTCCTACATTTGTTTGAAGATTGACAGTGTCCAAGGAAATTGGACAGTCAGTCTAAGGTCCGCTGAAACGGTGATAGTGACAGACTTGGTCAACTCTCTGGTATCAAGTTTAATGATAATCTTGTATGTGCAAAATCTCCCTGTAACTTGAATGTTCATCTGGGCAAAGTACTTTTCATAATGAGCTTTACAAACGCTTCGTAAACTAAAACAACTTTATGTTTTAATCGCTTCGTTTTTGTTTTCTTCAGTGAGTTTTTTACTAAGTAAATACCTCAAATGTGACCACCTTGCATAGTCCAATGGAATCAATTCAATGGAGAGGTTGCTTTTCTCAAGTAAAATTTCTCCAAATATTTAGGTTTGTTTTTCAAAATTGTACCTCCCTTTTAATACTTTTGCTCGAGTCGTCCTATAACTTTAATAATACGACAGGATTTTGCAGACTTAGTTTTGTTTTCTCCCGAGTCGTTTTACTAGTTTGGAAAATGAAGTTTCGAGCAAAATCCGTGGACCTCGGGTTCATTAGAACATTTGCTCGTAAGTTCCCTAGTTAATACTTTATTTTTACAATGACAGCGATT
This sequence comes from Orchesella cincta, assembly GCA_001718145.1. Classification (NCBI taxonomy): domain Eukaryota; kingdom Metazoa; phylum Arthropoda; class Collembola; order Entomobryomorpha; family Orchesellidae; genus Orchesella; species Orchesella cincta. Next base: position 14,129 of record LJIJ01001741.1, read on the forward strand.
GTTATTTGCAAGTGTTTAAACAAATGTTTCATTCTATTTTATATTGTATTTTGTAGAACTTCTCTCAGCTTTATCCCGATGTTCGAGAAATTTTGTGCTAAGAATCACTCCCGACAAACTCATATTTGTTTTGTCTGACAAAGAGGCAGCTAACGCAGCCAGTTCAGTGAGTGCATGGGGAGAAATTCCAAAGGACCCTTATTTTTCAGAGTATGCCATGGAAGGGGTCAGTGCTGAGGATAATGAGATTTACCTAGAAATCTCCCCTGGTAAAAACAATACTAAATTAATATTGATCTGCATGAAGATAACTTATATCTGTGCTTTTTTTATCTGGATTTACAGAGAAAATAGCTGGTTGCTTAAGTACGTTACGGTCTTCTCACTCTGTTGCTGGTTTGAAGATAAAACTCACAAAAAAGTTTGTCCCTTGTCTGACATTTGAGACTGAATTTGTGAGTGCAAATCTCCTAATCATGTATTTGTTGGCTTATTTGAGTTTTAATTAATCAACATGATTTAATCTGTTGTCATTTCAGCAAAGCATTAATTCTACCCCTACCTGTGTTCACGATGTTCCGGTTGTTTTAGTCCTTAGGAGAATGTGGTCCCACTATCAAGATCCTGATGTACCCCCTTTTGACGTGAGTAAAATTAAAAGTGACGCACATTACCATGAGTTAATAATTTTAAATAATTAGCATGTTTATGAAGAATGTACAAAACTTTGATTTTCGTAGATAAGCATTGGTATGCCAGAGCTGAAAATGGTGCGATTAGCTCTTGACAGAATGAAAAATCTCGGACCTCGACTTACCATTACGGCAAATCGTCGTGGAAGACTGAGTTTATCCGTAGACGCATATAATGTGAAATGTACTGTAAAGTTCAATGATTTAAGAGTGTATGACATAAATGATGGAGATGTGCAAGAATCAGAGGAGGATACGACTCAAGATCCCGACCTTCAGTTTTCAGTAGAGGTGGATATGAAGACGATGATACAAATGATATCATCAGATCTCCATAAACCCACTAATTTTATTTGCAGTAAGAAACCCTCAATTTTTCCTGTGCTGTTTTTATTCAAAATTATGTTATGATGGAAGATTATACCATATATGTGAAAAGAATGGACTACATTAACTTTCTTCTTGGTTTATTAGGTTTGTGTGAAACGCGACGTCTTCATTTGTACTTTCTGTATGGGGACATCAGCTTGCAGTACAGTATTCCCAGTGTCGGCGACCATTCATAACCGGTGGCTTAGAATATTTGTAATTTCCTTATATACGGTGAACGTGTAGTATGTATATCTTTTGCAAGCTACTCAAGTGATAATAATTATGTTTAATTAAATGATGAATTTTATTTGATTGGGTCTTAATAAATAACTTTTTGTAATTTTCACTTGACAAAATGCACTCAAAATAGTATGGTCATGAAACAACTTTTTAAGAATACCCGAATAGCGATACGAGCCATGCAACGTTACGCCGTAGACATACGGCACGATCAGAGCTGAGCTCACTTTTCGTTAGAATTTTTTGTCCGAGCCAGCTGCAGTCAAGCAGGCAAATATTCTGTCAGGGAGAATTCGGGAATGTTAACTGCCCGGAAAAAGCAGAAGCAACCCAACAGAATGCCCGCAACCATCCGAAAGCATCAGGAGCAGATACTGAGAGTAGAGCTACCCTTCCGATTCCAAGCTACGGAATATTGCTGAACGGGAGACGGGAAATTACTCTTCACAGTTTGATAGGGAATACTGCATTGCATAGGAATACCAGCATATCATGTCATTAGAATAAATCCGAAATCACCCTTCTGCATTTCAATCCGTCCCTTTCAACGGGTCGTACAATGCAATAGTAGTACTCATTCATGCACATTCATTCCATTCCATAGTGCACCCTTAGCCTGCCTGGCACCCTTCTAAACCGGCTCATGCATCGCCTGTCTCTGTAAAATCAAGGGGTAATGCAAGTTCCGTACATTTTGATGATAATCGGAAGGAAGGGGAAATTGTAGTAGCCGTGAGCTTCCTTCCTTCCTGCCTTCAGTTTACCATTCTCCCTTGCATATCATCAAGGCAAAAAAACTCGGTCTTCTATCATACATTTACAGCTTCAACTCAACAAAATCCAGCTCAGACTTTTCAGAGCTTCCTACTAACTGATGAAAGCGTCTCATTGTACAAAGACAGTAATGTATATGAGTTTCGTTATGAGAAACATAGATGCATGTGACGGAACCTTTAGCCTTTTTAATAGAATGCATGCACTAGACATTAATTACCATTATTTTGATACATCACAAGCCCAAGCACTCGGGGGAAGGTGAGTTTCTGGCCACTTGACATAAAATATCAAAACAGACTAATGACTACTGATAATGCAAATGAAGCATCTGAAAAAGTTCCTAAAATATACATATTTTGTGTGATAGCGGTCGTTTGTCACATTACGTACATCCTGACACTTTCACGAACGAACAAAACTTGTCAGCTCGTGGCTTCACGTTGACGTATGAAGTGTACATATAAATTTACACACTATGCTGGACCGTTCCCGTATAAAGATATCAGATTATACAAAAGAGATCAGATATGACAATGCTTTATGCCTCCAATGCGCGTATATGTTCAGGATAAGATTATGGACAAGACCAAGAAAAGAACAAGGAGTGTATCTGCATAAAGCGTGTAGCCCAGCGAAGGAGATGTGGTGATAGTGGAACTGTAATGTAAGATTATCCTGGTCGGAAGTAAAGGAACGTTTGTGTAAGTAAAAAGTAAAGAGCAAACGGAACGTTTTGTTATCTGCACCGTCCCATGCATACATAAGCGAGGGAGTGCGGAAATAAGCATGTAGAGGAATATGCATAAATCACAAAAATTAAGCTGCATCTTCGTACATATTAAAAAATCAACTAACGACTAAAGGAGCAGTCACGAATATTTTTGTAAGCTGAAGTTGAACATCTCGACCACACCAACCACTCAACTCATATAACTTTTGTAGTCTTGAAGGAGATAATATACATTTTATTAAGGAATCTAAAACTACAAAGGATTGTTGTAGTATTATCAATAATTAAAGGTAATTTTTAAAAACTGTACAAAATAGGCAGTTTTTGTAAAGTGTAGTGGCCACTTGTCTATCCTCACAAATTTGCATTGGTGTAGTTTTTAAATTAGGACTTTCTCTGTTGATTTCTAGCAACCGTCGAATCGAACATAATCTTTAAGATGGCTGAGAAATGTAGTATTGAACAAATTATGGATCAAATACTGAAAACGAAATTAAGAGAGGGGGCAAACGAGACTGGAAGTCAAGAACACTTTTTCATGAATATCAGCGAAAATAATTCAACCTTAACATCGCACTCCAGCCACTTTACGCATGTATATGCTACCCAAGAGCAGGTAAAGCAGTTAGAGTCCATGGCATCAATGACATCCCGTTCCGCAACCCAACAAAATCCAGAAGGGTGTGGTGCTTTAGGAATGTACCTCGATGAACTTTCTGACTACAACTCAACCAAATCCACCTCAAAACCTTCAACATCAGGAATAGTTACACGATCCTCAGCAGCAGCTACTCATTCCTCCATGGCAGTTAAAACCGCATCTGTTAAAAAAGTGCCCATGGTTGTTGAAGCCGCCTCAACTTCGCGCCGTCGCCCTTCCACTTCGTTCAGTGGCACTTCATCAAGCTTGCGCTTGGAGTCTGAGAATATAACAAAGCGAACCAGTAGAGGAACTGCTCAAAAACGGAAAGGTGAAAGCAACTCTGAAGCAACGAACGCGAAAAAGACGCATCCTAATCAGGGAGAAATAGATGAAAAGAAAGAATTGCAAAAGGTCAAGCGGAGAGAAGCGGCCAAACGTAGAAGGGAAAGGAAACGGCAAGGTGAAAGCAACTCTGAAGAAACGAACGCGAAAAAGGAGCATCCTAATCAGCAAGAAATAGATGAAAAGCGTGAATTGCAAAGGGCCAAGTGGAGAGAAGCGGGCAAACGTAGTAGGGAAAAGAAACGGCAAGAAAAAGCAAAACAACAACTACTCTCAACTGAAAAAGTCTAGTCCAAGAAGTCATGTGTGAAACCAGTGAAAGAACGGACGAATTTCTTAATTTTTTTCCGTACCTCTTCGTCAGAGTGTTATTTATGTAGTTAGTTGTGATGACTGTCAAATGCACAGTGAGTATTTACTTTCTTACACTTTAATGAGTCTTCCAATGAGCTACTTGTTTTTTGTTGTTATTCTTATACTGTCTCATTTCGTAGTTTTTAGTTTAGTCATACCACTATTACTTTATAGATGAAATATACAAGATTAGTTAATAATATAGCTGTTACAAGAGAGTAATCCAGTTTTGTAAACCTGCGATCTAGTGAAGATGCATTCACTTTTAGCTTAACGCATATCTAACGAACCTACTAAAAACGCTTTTGACGCTATTGTAATATTTTTTATCGGTGTCGATATATTTTAACGAGTTATGGTACTTCATAATAACATAACATAAGCTGTACCTAACGTTTTGCAAATTGCAACATTTTATATATATTTTGTTAAAGGAAGTTCAACACTGAGCTGAATAATGTTAAAAGTAAGATAGTTCTCGAATAGTAATAGTATCAATATACGTTTAGCATTATGAATTGAACTCGTTCGACGTGTGAACATTGTATTGTACTACACAACATTTATAATTATATAAACGCTCTGAAGAAAATAAATATACTTAAAAACCACACATTCCCATTAAAGTTTATCAATGCATTGTCAGTGGTCTTTTTACAACCAATTTCAAACTAGTCACAACTGGCATAAATCAATTAATTAAAACATTTATGAATCAAAGTTTAAAAAATTATCATTAGAAAGCGTCAGAGAAAGCTTTAGCATTTTTTGTATTGCACTACTAACAAAGATCGTAAGTGTATAGAGTAAATGCATAACAAAGCTGTTATAACAACATAAGCAACATATATACAACTATAGCAGTTGATTGGGGCTACTGGCGAAATGGTATGCTGAAGGGTATTCTCCACATGGTCACAAGTTCCCTTTGCCCAGAATGTGAGCGGCAATGGCACAACTCAATTCTATGCACATTTCATCATAAACTTATTCAATACATCACGTTTCTGATCATTAAGGTGAATGTTAATGCCATAATTTGTTTTTACTTAAACGAACGATTAGTTTTGGTGAAATTTAGCAGTAGTTGAACCGGTGATTCGTTGCTTCCTTGAGTAAACACACAAAATTGGTAGATTGGAGCTGGGACCACAGTTTGATTGTGTATGTTATCACTGAGAGTTGATTGCAATCTGATTTGAGATTCAAATTAAGTCTTCCGTCACAGCCAGCTGATCGACTCCTCAGTTCTCCGGTGGTTCATCATTCTGCAAGGTTAGAGGAAGTTAGCGTTTGTTGCAAAGCATTTTGAAAGAGGTTTAGCAATCAGTTAGCTAATTAGAACTGTTTTTAACACTTGTACAGAGCCCCGGTTACAGGTCAGCTAAAATGGCCAAGTACCTGATCCAGATTATCGTGTTGGGGTCACAGGCAGTGGGGCGAGCTTTTGCCAAAGCCCTTCGACAAGAATATCAGGTAATCCGGAAGCAACTTTATAAATATTTCTTGTTACATCTTTTTCTAACATGTTCATTAGTTAACGAGGAAATATCATTATTCTTCTTGAATTCAGGCAAGTCAAGCCGCAGCACAAGCCCGCAGAGGTGCTGGTGGTTCTCGAGGTGGAGGTGGTGATACTAAAACCGCAGCAGAAAACATGCGTCTCGGCTTATCACTGGAGGAAGCTCGCCAGATTCTCAACGTTAGTCCGGAGTCAAGTGTGGAGGAAATTCATAAACAGTACGAGCACTTGTTCAAGATCAACGATAAGGCAAAGGGTGGCTCCTTCTATATTCAATCAAAAGTGTATCGTGCCAAGGAGAGACTCGACAAAGACTTATCACAGCAAACTGGTGAGCAATCAACACCCAAGCCTTCAGAAGGAGAGAGTGAACAGCAACCTAAGTCATCTCAGTCGTAAAATTAAATAGCCTTCTAGTTCTAGTTCTTCTAATTGTAGTCAACTATTGTTGCCGCCAAGTTATCCTAGTGACGCTCATATAATGTGTAAAGTTTAGTATGTTCTATGCAACCGTGTTAATAAGTGCTGTTTATATGTTATGCATTATACGCAAATCAATTAACTTGTTGGTAAAGTAAACAACGTTAATAATTTTTAAAAATTACGCTAGCACGCCCCTTTCATCATCTTTATTTCCCAATTTCAACCCGCATAAGTACATTCAAAAATTCATTGTCATTCATGTAAATTATTTTTAAACTTCAGTTGCCAATTTGGAGTAAAAGAAAATAGGTTTTCGAGTTAAAATCTCAAGTTAGAGGTACACATATTGTAGTAGGTACTCTACGATAAGTTTATCACTCACCTTTCATCACCGGCGGTCAGACAGATACATTTTGTTTTTGGTATCACATCATTCCTTCAAATTTTACCTTGTTCCACCTTGCAAATCTTTTAATTGTAATGTAAATACAATGCAACCAGACTCCTCTTTTACTATAACGGTTTTATATGTATACCATATTATTTTTGCAAGTTTTCTCTTTGTTTTTTAAAGTAATTATTCTAAATTGGTTAATTATTCCTTCTAATACTGCTCTATGTTTGTTTCTTTTGCTATCTATTTGATTCCTGTATTGACATTGACTAAAGAGCATGTTATCTCTCATATTTCTAACAGTATCTATACTACATGCTTATGTGCATTTATCTACCAGTCTCTACGTTTGGTTTTTGTATTGTGCTATACACATACTTTTGATGTAGTAATACAACAGGTAAAATAGTATAGTAGGTGTAGTAGCCTTATATAAATGTAGTGTGCGTATCTCCCTAAAATTTTACCTCACATCTGAACTGATGATTTCAAACAGATTCCACTACCAGCTAGATGTGGATGAGAGAAGCTTAAATTCTTAGATACATTAATTAGCTAACTACCTCTGGGCGGTTTTTACTAAAGGGCCGCTTTTCTACGACTAGCGTCACAATAGCGCCAAATATACTGATACGGTTGAAAACAAATGCCAAGCTTGAACTGTATTGCATTGCACTGTGCTATTTTACAGAGTAGACGACAAACTGATACTTTTGTAGTTTCTCCAAAAATAACATTCAAGCTAACAACTAACTTATCCTTTTCAAATAGCTAGAATGGTATAATGCATATATTTACTTACACATTTAAATGCAATGCAGTATGTATGTACAGGTGCAAATTTTTTTTTTTGATTTTCATCTTTTCTTTTAAAATTGACAACAGGAAAAACCCTGATATCTAACGTCAACATTATCCCTGGTATTCCTTATTATTATGAATATAGTTCCACAAAAATCTTACGTCTATCAAGACTAGCAATTCTATATACAAATGTGGTACGTATATCATAAGGTACATAACCTGTGTGTTGCTCTATATGCTACAACAACAACTTTGAGTTTCCTCATTTCTACGTGCAGACCAAACAGTACGTTATTTTAGTAGTAAAGTTATCATAGGAATTAAGATAGCACCATAATTTATTATCATGATTACTCTTACCGTTAGTTAAACCTTGCGATATTTATAAAACATGCCGAACCTGAATCCCTGGTTGTTTTAAAACATTTAAAATGGGTCCTCATTATCATAAAATTATCAACATTAAGATCTTTCTCAGGTGAGATTTAGGGTGAGGGATTTGCCCCCATCAACGTATCGTCATTGTCCATACTAGACACTAAAATTAATTATGCTTTGTTGATAAATCACTAAAATTAGATACATATGTACAAATTATATATACAATCAATTTTCACAGAGTGGCTACTGTAGTGGTATGGTAGGAAGATGCAAAGTTGAAAGTTGAGATTTAGCTGTAGATTTTCATCCTTAGTACCACTACTTATCAACACGAAAATAGAGATGACGTTCCTTCTTATCAGTTGAATAGAGCTACGGAAGTTTAGGCATAGTAGGCCCAAACGAATACCGCAATTGTCATGAGAAGCATTGCATTGCTGTTGACAAATCTGCAAAGGGAAATGGAATTTATACTGCAACATTATTGCTTCATGTACATTTTAATAGTGATTAAAATAAGCCTAGCTTACCTTTTCCAGAATCTCTTTTCGTCCAAAAACTTGGCTGCTGTTGCAGCTTCCTCTTCAGGAGAAAGTTTGCTGGGACCTTCTTCTATTCTAGCTTGTTCCGCTGCCTTGCTCTCAGATCCACAAATGCATCGCAGTACCTTCATCAATGCACCTTCAGCTTTGTCTTCATCATCTGATAAAAAAATTCAAAGTTTCCTTTAACGAACTACATTTTTGTAAAAAAAATTCATAGACACGATTTGTTTTTACTACCTTTCACTGTTCCATTTGCATTGGTTGTTGCTGGTGCAACGTGGTTGGATTTGTCAGATTCATCTTCCATTGGTTTGCGTACTAGGGTGCTGTGTCGTGACCAGAATGTCAATCGGTACAACTGAAAGCGTGGGATGGGATTATTACATGAGTACATTTCCTTCAAAAATATTTTGGCAGTAAAGTGATGAAAATAGAACTCTACTCACTTTTTCCGGTTCAATTGGTGGAGTAACAAGACTGACACAGTACGTCACCAAAAGCGTGATGAGGAAAATTATGCAACCAAAATGAAGATAGTGAACTTCATCAATAAACCATTTTATCCATTCCGGTCGTACGTCAAGTTCACCTATTCGTGGCCAAAATTGTAGGTTAGGTATCCATGTACATTAAGAGTTTTCAGTGACAATAAATGAGTTTACACTTACCTGATCCACATGAAGGTTTCAAGAACGAAAATTCCAAAATGAATCGAATGAGTCCAAGAACGAGTCCAATCATCAAACCCCAGAATGCGCCCTGTCACAACATAAATCCTTTTAGAAACAGAACCTAACTATAAACCGTTTGCTTCTTTAACTATGAGTGCCAGTACAAGAGATCATCACGAATTTACGTTTAGTGCATGCAAAAAAATTGTGTAAACGTAACAGCACATGCAAAACATTTTTTTAAAAACCAACGAACATGCTATACAGTTGTGCTGAGAAAGTGAACTCAATCTATACTTAATTATATGCATTACATTCACACATATTATATCTAAGGCAGTGTGATATATATATGTACTTGCTTATTACGCCTACAAAGAACTTCAAGGTCAACAATCAAGTTCTTTCTAATTCCTTTCTTCTCCTCCCATTCTACGAGCATTTTAGCATACATTTTTGTTAAACAAATCTCACAAAAATTGGAAAGTACACGGTAGTAGTAAAGCAAGCAGGTTGGCAAACGTTACATACAAAAAAAATTCTCAACAAGGTAGCTTTCCTTTTCTAAGAGTCAAACCTACTCAACTTTTACATACAAGAGCATATCATAGTACTAATACAACGAGACGGCTAAACTCTGTAGCGTGGGAAATCTAGGACCTGTATTTTTGTACCAAGTAGGTTTCAATTGAGCTTTCTCTATTCTGTGAAATGGGCTTGAAGACAATGAGATTCTCATGATCACAAGCATGGTTAGAAATGTGGAAATTCATTTTTTTTAAAAATTTTCCACAACCAAAGAGAAAGCAAGTTCTGTTTAACTTTAAATATGTGTCTCAAAGTTTATGCTTTCATTATCATTTCGAATGAAATTAGCTGCCCACCTTGTTTTCTCCCTGCTCGTCATTTTGTTCTGCTGACGTTGCGTTTGCAAGACAAAGTTGAGCATTGTTATAATCTCCGTCCAGCCTACTCAACCAAGCCCACTCAACTGCCATATCTTAGGGCGAAGAACAACAGTTATTCCAAAACCTGCACTCCATTAATGATTGAAGTGGAATAACAAACAAGTTAATAACACTGTGTCGAACTTATTTGAAAGTAACATTTCCTAAAAAGTTACCCAATATTTGACGCCTACATATTAATTACTTCGTGTGTAGCCTTGTCATCATCTCTTTTTTTCCAACCTCTAATAAGAACTACACCGCTTGTATTAAGCCAATCCAAAGCATTATAAATTATATTTTATAAAAGCTAAATTACGAGTAAACAAACATTGCCACTACATAGTTAGGGTAGCTGTCATAAAAATTATGTGAGTAAAATAACTCATGCAGTTTATATTATTGATAGAAAGTGAGAGAAAATTTGATGTGGTAATGATAATCATTATAAAAACCCAGTATTTTAAGCAGTATGGGTTGCTTCCCCACTACAAGCACTATCACCACACCTGTTCATTAACTCTGTTAACAAAGACGGCCGTGAAAAAGACAGCGCAAACGGGAGGAGCCAGGTAAGACGTGATACTCTGAATGTAGCGAAATAGTTGGCTTTCTCGGTAAGCAAGAATGATGGGAACCCAAATGATGCTCACTGCCACCAACATCAGAACAAATACTCTGCATACAAACAACAATTCCAGCAATAAAAATCCAGTCAAGTTATACACTTCTTTTTTCTCATATAAGAATCATATAAGAATTCTCAAAATACCCCGAATAACCCTATGCATTTGGTCGTTCATTTATACAACATATATTATATTAAGTAAGCACGCGTAGATGTTATGTTTGAATCTCTTCTTTCCCTTCATTTCTTTTTTATTTCTTTTGTCAGCATCAAAATAGAAATGTTATGTGGGAAGAAGGGGGAGTGTTTCGGAACAATCAAATCAAATCCATTTTCACCACAAAAATCCCCCAAATCTGTGATCCATCCCATCAGTTCACATGTGAATCTGACATACCACAGCTGAAAGTCTGGAAAAATATGAATTGCAGACGAGACCGATTCCCATTGAAGAAGAAGCACCAAATTTTTTTTTTGTTTAAGCACCCTATATGTATTTATATTTTACGTACGAACGAGTGGACAGTAAATTACATAAGTACATGTTGTCTTGAGAGAAATAACCTCCGCATAATTTTCCGCTATTTGCTCTCAATCAATCAAAATAATGAACCCATCCTCTTTTCATGACGTCCCATAATGCTTCTCTCCTATTTTATTCCCATCCATTGATAGAAAATAAAAATATGATGATAATAGTGGTTAAGCCTAATGTGTGCATTATGTGATGTTCATGTGATGTTAATGTGATGTGTTTCGGTTTATGCTTTTTCTAGGCCACTGCACTCATAATTTTTACAAAAAATCATGTATAATATGCCATGAATGGTTATCCCTCACAAAATGTTATAAAAAAAGCAGAAAAAAATTATAGCTCAAATGAGGCGAAGTATTATTACCGGTTCGTTAGTCCTTGTGTGAAAAAGTGCCATGCAAAAAACTCCGGCGACAGGTGGCGCAAGGAAATTGGAAACTTGTTGAATATACACGAACAACTGGGGAGATTCCATTCCTCTAAGAATTGGAATCCATAGGATGGAAATCGCCAACATGACCAAGACGGAAAGTCTAATGTAATGTAAGATTTAAAAACAAAATAAAATAAAATAATGAAAAGCATAAAAGAAAAAACATTCGAAAGCTTTTAGAAAAATTTTGCACGGAAAACAGATATCCGATTTGCAAAAATAATAACGTGAGAAAGTTTTCTAGGAAGTCGAAACATGAACGTCGAACTTCCGTTGAGTTAAAACCCGATATGAATGCTTGGAAATGGTGGGGTTGGATTGGATTGTCATAATGGGCATTGTCATTGGGAGCAGCATTATGATACGTTGTATCTTTTGAAAGGGAAATCTATTACTTTACTTTTTAGAATGTCTTATTATGTCGGTTTAGAGGATGCTCACATTTTGTAAACAATATTGTTATGACCATGTAAAGGCCAAATGAGCAAAATTAACGAGTTTTTTTCTGGAGAGTTGTGAATTGAGCCGGAGACAAGAGCCGTGCTCTTAGTGTGTTTACCTGCCAACAATGAGTAACTCAGCATCAGAAGGATTTTTTCGGAATCGGGTCCAAATATCGATGGTGAAGATGGTAGAGCTGGAGTTGAAAATGGAAGTGAGGGAGCTCATGAGTGCTGCCATCATCACCGCCAACATCATTCCAGAGAGTCCTGGGAATGGAGAAGAGGAATTGAAAGAACAAGAGAATCCAATACTGTAAGTAGGTATTGTAGTTTCGGGATTTTTATCAGGCTTTGATCCTCCCTTAAGCGGATTCCATTTCCGAGAATAAGAATTGATTCATTGATAACAGGTTTGCTTACCTGGTGGCATCAACTTGATGACAAGTTCAGCATACGCAATGTTAGTGCATCCAGTAGCTGATCCGCAAACTGCCTTACAAACCTCAGGTTTGGCACAAGCCACGCGGTCTGTGTATAGAACTCTTGCTGCCATGCCAGGGAAAACCAACAAGTACAATGGGAGAAGCTTGAGGTAGCCAGCGAGAATGCAGCCTCCCTTCGCATTCACCATGTTCTTTGAGGCGAGAACCCGTTGGACGATCACCTAAAAGACAAATGCTGATAGATTTATGGCTTTCTTTTGAAAATAATATTAAGTATGAGTGAGCGGATGAGAGCCAGATGCCTGAGGAGCAATTAGGATCCCTTTCCCAAAGAGGATTTCTCCTTTTTACCTGATCCGAGCACCAGTACCAAATGGAGGAGATCGTCATGCCAAAGAGTATACCAGTCCACGGAAGATCACTTTTTCCCGGAGTTGCTGACCGAAACAGGTGCATTGCATCATCAGGAACTGCTCCACAACTTTGGTTATTTTCATCATACAGCGTTGCATTCTCAGAGGGATTGGCTTCTGACATAAACTTCCGAATTAGCTCATCATATCCGCCAACTGCGTTGAAAGCTTGGGGAAAGCAACAACAACAAAGTGGTATAATGAGATTGAGAAATTGCCATTAGTTCTTAGCCAGCCAGTATGACTAATCCAATCCAGAACAAAGAGCAGGAACAACCTTGCGAAAGTTTTAAGACGATGCATTTTTTCGCTATCCCATCATGTTACTCAATATCCGACGCCTGAATGAATGATGGGGAAGGAACCACGGAGGTGGATAAAATGAATGTAGTGGATGACCCAAAAAGTCATGTCACTAACCACTCACCAAAGTATTTTGATGATCACTTGTGTCAATGATCTGGAAAAAATAACTAGCTCTAAACTTAAGTTCAAGGACAAAATTCATGAGAATGGGGTAATGTTGGAAACAACACTTATCTGGAAACATCGATTGTATGTTTGTGGTACGAAACTAATGCTATTAATTCACTCCTCCACACCATGAACAACACTGCTTTACAGTTCCTCACATTGTTTTACAAACTATTTCGTAATGTCCGGAAACACCCACCGCCTTCAACCTACTCTAAACTAAAGCTCTTTCTCTATAATAGAGAATGAGACAGTCAATCACGTTTCTTTGGGAAAAGATGAGGCAAGCTATGAGACCACACTTAAAAAGAGAGCAAACAAACATATGTCGACTTTGGCTTTACGATATTGATATTCAACAACCCTACTTATTGTAGCGTGTCATGCATTAGGGATGAGTAGTTTTTTAAAGTCGTGGTTCCCTTCCCCACAGGGAATGAGGAGGCTTGCTAAAGAAAGTTTGGATTTATCACAAAATCTGTATGCTTATATCATTATACTTGCTGGGAATTCAAAAACCACAAGCAAAAGGTAAGAAAACAATCCAAGGGAACTTGGTGCTTACTCTTTTCTAGCTTAGTACTTTCTCATGTAATCCAGCCAGGCTTAAGTTTGTGGAGGTAGGTAAATAGGTTGTGTGTGTTGTGCCAACAAATCTACTTTTAATAGAGAGGAAAAGCTTTGCCAACTAGCAGAGTTGGTGATTAAATTTTGAAAACAACATTATTACTGCCAGTCCTTCCTTTACATGTGTTAAGTCACGTTTTTGTTGCTAAAACAAAAGCACTCCTGGTCTGGCTCAACTTGATGAGTAACATGATAGGAAAACTTGTTGCCTCTCTACCATTGGCGACTTTCTCCGTCGAAAATGGAAACAAGTTTTAAAAGGGCTTATGATATTGATGATGTATATGAGTAAAACACAATATAACCTTGAAGAATTTAATTTAGAAAGTATGGCACGTACAAAGTATCATGAGGATGGAAGCCCCAATCAGCATGAGGATCGTTTGCACAAAATCCGTCCACATCACTGCAGTCAGTCCACCAGCAATCGTGAAGAGAGCCGCTATAGCCAACAAAATGACGATGGAAACATATAAACCTTCGTCCCCATCAAACCCGAGTGCCAGCTGGATGAACAATGCTCCCGCGTACAGATCCGCCTATTGTTGCGTAAAGTAGGTAAAAAAAATGGAACAACATTTGTTTCATCAACGAATGGTGATAAATCTTTGTATATAATGGAATACCTACATGTCACACGAGCATCTCAACTTAATTTATTATCAATAATAGCAAGAGAGCAGCCCTGGTGGGACATTTACAACTCCAACCCAAAACTTTTTTACGGAGCCTTGAGCAAATCAGTGTGATCAAGTGGTAGGTATTTATTTGTGGTGGTGGGTGTGCATTAGTCATGTACCTGATTCTGAAGCCTTGAATGTTGAACACAACACAAAGTACTCAAACTTTTGTTGTTAAAATCATGCGACAATATAAAAAAAACATTTTTGGGGGGAAAGTTGCTCTCAACGAAAGCGAATTTTCTCATGTTTCTATCACAAACTGTTGATCAGAAATTTTAACTTTCTTTCTCCACAAGTGAGTCAAATGCAGCTGGGATATTACTCACTTTTTCCCACACACTTCACAACCACAAAGAAACACCTCCCTTTCTTCCACAGAAACATATTGAGTGAGAAAGAAAGAAAACAACTGAGAAAATTACTTACCGAGATTTTGGTGAAGACGTACAAGATGAGGGCGAGCGTGGCAAGGTAGACGCGAATCCTTTGTCCACCAAATCGGAGTTTGAGATATTCTGGCATTGTGTAAACACCCGCGGCCTGTTATACAGATGAAGAAACGATAATAGCATTGGATTCAGAAAATCAAGAACATTTTTAATTGAATCGATAAAGCAAAATATTATCATGAAAGGGAAGAGCATCTTTTAAATACAAACCATATAAACTGGAACAAAGATCCATCCCAGGAGAAGAATAATGAAAATTGCCTGGAAAAAATCAAACAATTACTTGGTTCCAGTTAACTGCACTAGTTTGGGTGGAGAATAAAACGATTTTTTCCGAATTGCAATAAGCGATACAAGGAAAGGTAAGGTCATTTCTAAGCATAGAGGTGACACGAAGCATCATTCATGACGGTCGATCCAAGAAATCCCTGCACATACTTTTTT
Source organism: Orchesella cincta (assembly GCA_001718145.1). NCBI lineage: Eukaryota > Metazoa > Arthropoda > Collembola > Entomobryomorpha > Orchesellidae > Orchesella > Orchesella cincta. The sequence goes on from LJIJ01001741.1 coordinate 29,538, forward strand.
CTCGGGAATCGCTGAAGAGGAAACCATTCAAGAAAGTTTCGCCGTTTTGTTTGCAATTGGAGTAGAATGGTAAGTATACGAAAAAGTTGTGGGAAATTACTTCCTTTCGGAACATTACGTTGACTGTAAAAAGGTCTACAGGGGAAACGGGAGTAGGTTCCTTTTTTTCTTTCTGATCCTTCCGAAAAAGTCTTTTATATTTCATGTCAATAAAGTTTTAAGCAAAATTCCCTTGAATAGGACAGGACTGAAGAGTTATGAGAATAATTATACTTCATTTACTACTTTTCGGTAGTCTAATGAGGATCCCAATGCTTGTTTTTTGTTACAAATGAAATGTGCAAAGCTAGAATATGGAATTGTGTTAGAAATTCCAAAAATTTTGCCATGCTTTTATTTGTTTGCAAATCATTAATAGGTTGTTGAAGTGTTGATTTAGCGATCCAAAAATTGCTCTTGTGCCTGATGCTTTGATGTTTCCGAAGGATAATAATATGCGTATTTAGCCAATACATTTAGGAAAAAGGCGTGGTGTGATGTGATATGATGTGATTCGTTTCATGCCCAAGCATTTAATAGTGTTTGCATACGCTCAGCTCAAAAGCAGCAATTCCAATGCCAGACGCTGCTCCGGATCCAGCCAGTCCGATGAAGTGGCCACTGCCAATGTTACTTGCGAACAGGGATGCTCCAACGGGAACCCATGCATGCTCGGGATGCGAGAAAGTAGCCAGAGGACGCTTGTCGCTTGCTCCGATAGGAAACTGTAAAAGCAGGCAATATAGACAAACATTATTGTGATTTGTCGACATCCAATATCAATATTGGTTTACAACTACATGTATTTCATCAATCTTCATAAATGCAGCTGTTCAAGGTTGAGAATTCATGGACATAAATGTTTTTATAAGATTGTGCATAGAAATCTATCATCATATTATCATGTTTCCTGAAAAACCAACCATACATCCTTCTCACACACAACAACGATTTTTTCACAGATTGTTAAGCTTGTGGTTTGCAAATGCTGAATGCTTATGTTTAATTTTTTATAAGTTCGTGCTATTGAAAGTGCATCTTTCAAACCAAGATTCAATTTGGTAATTACAAATCATTCATCAACAATCGCATAATGGAAAAATGAAATGCATATCAATGTAAGCGTTTCAGTAAGGCAGAACGTATTGTCAGGAAAATGTGTACCAATGGCATGTCATGGCAAGTGCTCTAACAAAAGTACAAATCGTTCTTGACGTGATGGTTTTGAAAAGTTGAAACTCAATAAAAACCAATGTGAGTGCTAAAGTTGAGAAAAATGTTGTGTCACCGTACTACTACTTTTTTTTTGCTTTTCCATGCAGTGGGTGGAAGTTGGAAGAGTGTACATTTTGTTCAAGGACAAAGTTCATGAATAGATACTTGGGGATAAACGAGACTAGCTGTAAGGCATGCAAATGGTATGCTATTATGCATGAGTGCATGGTACATTTGGTCTCAAACAAAAATTGCAAATAATAATCTTCATTGTCTTTTTAGATTTTTGATGCATACACGCAAATCGTGTTGCATAACGAATGCAAATTATTGTCGCCGAGCAATTCGTCATTCTCTTTTAATACTTTTTCCATCCTTTCAAGTCACCACCAAGTACATCTCACAGGAGTTTTCTCTCATCATCTACCAACTGCCAACCACACGCATTTGCTATGCGAGGTATACACTCTCTTTAAATTCAATTCACTTCATCATACAACGAGAGAGAGTCAAGCACACAGAGTGTTCAAATATGGAAACTTCTCTCAATAAATCCCAATTATAATCACTCTTCCAACTTTCACCTCCAGGCAAAAGCTTCAATTGTCCATTTTATTTACGTTACTAAACTCTATTTCTCTGGCTCTTCCATCATCCTTTTTCCATCTCAATCCTTTGTGGTATACAGCAACAGTTTGCTGGCTGCAGAAGATAGGAGAAAAGGAGCAACAGTAGTGATGGTATCACAACAACAAACAAACTTTACTTTATTTTGAGAACGGAAAGACGCAGCTGAATGCATTGACATAATCTTTTTTTTGCCTTTGGATTCCTAAAAATGTCAAATCAATCAGCACCACCAGATGATGTGATGAGAATGATGTTATAATATATTTATTTTTCTACGTGTTGAATACTTCATTGTCCATTTTCCTTACATCATCATCATACTCAAGTACATAACACTCGTGTCTGCCTGCAACCATCACACGTTCCCAGACATTTATTTACGACTGCAAAACGTGTTGTTTGTTTGGTTGCTCATTGTTTCGGTATAAATATAACTATTTAAAAAACAGATAAAATTATTCTCTACTTCTCTCTGATTATTGCAATCTTTGGGCAAAACAGCCAAGCTTCCGCCAGGCTAGAACAACAGCGAGTAACAAAAACAGATTGCAATGAAATGAAACTCGGACAAATCTTGGGGAAAAGTTGACAAAGACAAAGATTTTCATCCGATTAGGTGATGAAAGCAATTGTCACAATTTCGTTTAAAACAAGCCTACATCTTTCTACAACTCTTTTTTGGGCATTTTTACGATACTGTGGGAGTAAAAAGAGCTGATGATTTTGGGATGATGCCTGCTGAAAGTTGTCGAATGAGAAGTATGAGAGCCACGCGGACACTCGTGTCTTTCACTTCGCAGCATGAATATTTGTAGTGACGTGAGTATCTATAAAATGATGATGCCTTTCTCCTTCTTTGTTAAGCTCACGGCAGAGGGATTTGGGCCCTCAGTTGTTCAACTCGTGCGTTAGGTGTCCATTGTCACATAAAAGGATGTCGTGGGTGATTGTGATTGCTTTACACTTTCCAAATAGATTTTTTTATGACTAGCACCACCTACACACTGGAAGGACATTTCAGCAATGTGCTTTCCTTACGCAATCCTCCTTATTGCAAAAGAAGCGGTATGAAGAGGGGCGAAGACGCGTTTTTTTATCATGTGAAATATCGAGGCTCGTAGCTCCTTTATTTTCCGTTTTTACATCATCCTAATATTATGAGCGACTGTGCTGTTGCTGAATCTGGATTTGAGAGTAAGATGCGAGTTTGAAGCACTTGGGTGGACATTTACGTCCTTGTGAATGAAAAAAAAGAAAAGTGTTTTTGAGCAATTCACACAACGCTATCACGCTTGATGTGCTTTACTACTTGATGTTCCTGAGCAATTGATTGTTAACACATTGAGAATACTATTCCAGCAAGTAAATGCACTAATGAACTTGTGTTAAATATGAAATTCGATATGAATTTAACTTTGGTAATTAAATAATGCCTTATGTCATAAGAGAGGAAATATGCTAACTTAATATCCAACAAAGCAATCAAAAAAAATAATTTGTTATAAAACTTTATGCAGTACGAGCTGGTGATAAAATTAAAAACGTAATCACTGACGTGGCAAAATAATTCCGAGGAAAATGTCACGCTAGCGTTGGAATGGATTAAAGATGATTTAGCAAATTTCAACTAGGACCAGGATACTAGTGAAAAATTCATTCCACCTTGTGTATCGATAATTAGATTCTTTTGTTTTGCGGAAATTTTGCTTACGAGTCGCTACAAACGTCATCTCATACGACTACGATTGCACAACCTTATATACGCACGTAAACCATTATGACTCAAATTTGTTGCATCGAAATGACAAGTCATTTACCCTCCTGCTTACTCTACTCTTCATAAAGCATACTCACGTATTTTGATTTAAGATAACAACAATTTCTGAAAGCGCTGTCTGTTAAACTTTCATTGTCCATAATATCGTACACAGTCTAAGTCACAATAACAAACAACCACATTTGTATAATGGTGTTGGTACTACGTTGGTCTAGAAAAAATGAAATGGAAATTTGTTAGCCAGAAAACTGTTGGCTACACTAAAAATTGATGAGTATGAGCACCAAAAGCAGTATTATGCAGTTCATTACGTTTTTGTTGAAATTCATTAGAAATGACCTTCGCAGGTGCCAATCTGCAACAACTGCAACTGCTTTGGTGCTCATACTCATCAATTATTAGTGTAGCAAACATTTTTCAGGCTAACAAATTTCCATTTCATTTTACGTAGTACACACATTATACAATGTGGTTGTTTGTTATTGTGACTTATGACTGTGGTACGGATATATTGGACAATGAAATGTTTACCAGACCAGCGCTATTTAGAATGTTGTTTATCTTAAATGCAAATACGTGAGTATGCTTTATGAAGAGTAGAGTAGAGCAGAGGGTAAATGACTTGTCATTTCGATGCAAATTTGAGTCATAATGGTTTACGTGCTATATATAGGTTGTGCAATTGGTAGTCGGTATGAGATGACGTTTGTACGACTCGTAAGCAAAATTTCCGCAAACAGAATCTAATTATCGATACACAAGGTGGAATGAATTTTTCATATATCCTGGTCCTAGTTGAAATTTGCAAATCATTTTAATCCATTCCAACGCGTAGCGTGACATTTTCCTCGGAATTATTTTGCACGTCAGTGATTACGTTTTTAATTTTTATCACCAGCTCGTACTGTCATAAAGTTTTATAACAAATTATTTTTGTTTGATTGCCTTGTTTGGATATTAAGTTAGCATATTTCCTCTCTTATGACATAAGCATGTATTAATTACCAAAGTTAAATTCATACGAATTTCATATTAAACACAAGTTCATTAGTGCATTACTTGCTGGAATAGATTCTCAATGTGTTAACAAATTGCCAGGAACATCAAGTAGTAAACATCAAGGTGAAGCGTGTGAATTGCTCAAAAACACTTTTCTTTTTTCATTCACAAGGACGTAAATGTCCACCCAAGTGCTTCAAACTCGCATCTTACTCTCAAAATCCAGATTCAGCAACAGCACAGTCGCTTATAATATTAGGATGATGTAAAACGGAAAATAAGGAGCTAGGAGCCTCGATATTTCACATGATAAAAAACGCTATCGCTCTTCATACCCGCTTCTTTTGCAATAAAGGATTGCGTAAGGAAAGCACATTGTGAAATGGTCCTTCCAGTGTGGTGGTGCTAGTCATAAAAAATCTATTTGGAAAGTGGTAAAGCAATCACAATCACCCACGACATCCTTTTATGTGACAATGGACACCTAACGCACGAGTTGAACAACTGGGCCCAAATCCCTCTGCCGTGGAGCTTAACAAAGAAGGAGAAAGGCATCATCATTTTATGATACTCACGTCACACAAATATTCATGCTGGAATGAAAGACACGAGTGTCCGCGTGGCTCTCATACTTGCTCATTCGACAACTTTCACGGCATCATCCCAAAATCATCACCATCTTTTACTCCACCATTATCGTAAAATGCCCAAAAAGTTGTAGAAAATGTAGGCTTGTTTTAAACGAAAATGTGACAATTGCTTTCATCACCTAATCCGGATGAAAATCTTTGTCTTTGTCAACTTTCCCCAAGATTTGTCCGAGTTTCATTTCATTGCAATCTGTTTTTGTTACTCGCTGTTGTTCTAGCCTGGCGGCTTGGCTTGCTTTATTCCCAAGATGGCAATAAATCAAGAGAAGAGTAGAGAATAATTTTATCTGTTTTTTAAATAGTTATATTTATACCGAAACAATGAGCAACCAACAAACAACACGTTTGCAGTCGTAAATAAATGTCTGGGAACGTGATGGTTGCAGGCAGACACGAGTTGTTTATGTACTTGAGTATGATGATGATTGTAAGGAAAATGACAATGAAGTATTCACACTAGAAAAATAATATATTATCACATCCTCCTCATCATCATCTGGTGATGATGATTGTGACATTTTTAGGAATCCAAAGGCAAGAAAAAAGGATTGCAATGCATTCAGCTCGTCTTTCCGTTCTCAAAATAAAGTAAAAGTTGTTTGTTGTTGTGATACCATCACTACTGTTGCTCCTTTTCTCCTATCTTCTGCAGCCAGCACAACTGTTGCTGTAACAAAGGTTGAGATGGAAAGATGATGGAAGAGCCAGAGAAATAGAGTTTAGTAAACGTAAATAAAATGACAATGAAGCTTTTGCCTGGAGGTGAAAGTGGAAGAGTGATTATATTGGGATTTATTGAGAGAAGTTTCCATATTGTGAACACTCTGTGTGCCTTGACTACTCTCTCGTTTGTAAATGATGAAGCTGAATTGAATTTAAAGAGAGTGTATACCTCGCATAGCAAAATGCGTGTGGTTGGCAGTTGGTAGATGATGAGAGAAAACTCCTGTGAGATGTACTTGGTGGCTGACTTGAAAGGATGGAAAAGTATTAAAAAGAGAATGACGAATTGCTCGGCGACAATAATTTGCATTCGTTCATGCACACACGAGTGCAGTGTATGCATCAATAAATCTAAAAAGACGAATGAAGATTATTATTTGCAATTTTTGTTTGAGACCAAATGTACCATGCACTCATGCATAATAGGCATACCATCATTTGCATGCCTTACAGCTAGTCTCGTTTATCCCCAAGTATCTATTCATGAACTTTGTCCTTGAACAAAATGTACACTCTTCCAACTTCCAACCCAGCTGCATGGAAAAGCAAAAAAAAAGTAGGTACTGGTGACACAACCATTTTCTGCTCAACTTAGCAACTCACATTGGTTTTTATTGAGTTTCAACTTTCAAAACCATCACGTCAAGAACGATTTGTACTTTTGTTAGAGCACTTGCCATGACATGCCATTGGTACACATTTTCCTGACAATACGTTCTGTCCTTTACTGAACCTTACATTGATATGCATTTCATTTTTCCATTATGCGATTGTTGATGAATGATTTGTAATTACCAAATTGAATCTTGGTTGAAAAGATGCACTTTCAATAGCACGAAATTATAAAAAAATTGGTAAAACATGAAGCATTCAAATAGTTGCAAACCACAAGCTTACAATCTGTGAAAAAATCGTTGAGTTGTGAGAGGAAGGATATGGATGGTTGGTTTTTCAGGAAACATGATAATATGATGATAGATTTCTATGCACAATCCTATATAAAACATTTTATGTCCATGAATTCTCAACCTTGAACAGCTGCATTTTTATGAGAGTGATGAAAATACATGTAGTTGTAAACCATGAATATTGGATGTCACAAATCACAATAATGTTTGTCTATATTGCCTGCTTTTACAGTTTTCCTATCGGAGCAAGCGGACAAGCGTCTCTGGCTACTTTCTCGCATCCCGGAGACATGCACTCTGGATTTCCGTTGGAGCATCCTGTTCGGAAGTAACTTGGGCAGTGGCACTTCCATCGGACTGGCTGGAATCGGAGCAGGACGTCTGCATTGGCACTTACTGCTTTGAAGGCTGAGGTATGCAAACCTATTAAAATTGCTTGGGCATGAAACGAATGCAACATCATATCACATCACGCACGCCTTTTTCTAATGTCATTGGGCTAAATACGATATTATTATCCTCGAAAACATCAAAAGCATCAGGCCAAGAGCAACTATTTTGGGTATGCTAAATCAACACTTCAAACACCTATTAATGATATTGCAAACAAATAAAAGGGCATGGGCAAATTTTTTTGGAATTTCTAACACAATTCCATATTCTAGCTTTTGCACATTGCATTTGTAACAAAACAAGGCATTGGGCATCCTAATTAGACTACGAAAGTAGTAAATGAAGGTATAATTATTCTCAATAATCCTTCAGTCCTGTCTATTAAGGGGGAATTTCTGCTTTAAAACTTTATT
>LJIJ01001742.1:0-37282 GCA_001718145.1 Orchesella cincta
CAAGTTACAACTAAAAAGGGAAGTAACCCTTTGGGGTTGCTCCTTTTAAATCAGATATATAACACCGTTGTGTCCTTCATACACTCTTAGGGACGATTTAAATTTACTACTTTTATTCACAGGTTTGTTTGTGATGTAAACCAGGGTTTCATTAATACGGACTAGAGATCTCCTATTCAAAAGGAGTTTGTTATCTTATTCACGACGTTTGTCACCTCTAATAAACTTTTTAGAGACAAGAGTATGAGCGAGTAGGTATGTGGAAGCTGGTTGTCCATCAGAAAATATGCAGTTGTGCTGGATTGGCTAATGATAATGGCCGCAGGCTAATTCAAACAGAAGGTAAACATTCATTCTTTTTGGTGACATATTGCTTTTCTGAACTATACTAGTGTCAAAATTATTGGATTTGGTAAAGTTTTAGTACTCAACGCACCGACTAATTTGTCAGTGGTACTTTCAATGACATAATCTGTAGTGAAACAGGTGATGCACGTTCAAGAAATAGAAGGAAGCTAACAATTAGAAGTATATAGAACAACGTAAAGTTCCATGAAATTTCAATCCCAAAAAGCTTGTATGTCTATACTGGTATGACTTTTTCATGGACAAAGAGATCGTTCCTTTTTAAGAGCTGCATGCCGGATTTAACTCTAACGAGCCATCTTCTATGTTTTTCCATGCATACTCAAATTGAGACGGACGGTTAATTTTAAGATTCTTTTCCGTCCCTCAGGTGTTCATCATTGAGAAAAGGCGAGCCGGTGAGCTTTACTTTGAAAAACATTTACCAACTCTTTCTGCTTTGAATAAATATGGGATGAACCAATGCACCTGAATTTTTTCAAGGTAAATGCACACACCAACAATGTTGTCGTGCTCATTTCTCCCAACTCTAAATACAAGATCGTGCATATTATATAAATAAATTTTGGTCTGAAATCTCTGCACGTCTACACTCCATGATATCACAGCATGACTAAACAAGACCTAATGCATTAGTTTGATCCATTCTAGAACACCTGCTTGAAGATTTTTATTCCTTATGTTTGGTCCGCTAACACAAGAAATGGCAGTATTCAAATCACAATAATCTTACTGTCTGTACGTAGTTGGATTACACCGAATTTAAAAAAAATTTATAATAGATGTTTTTGAAAGCATGCAAGATATAGTATAAAACTCGGTCGACAGCCGTCAACACTCAGTTGTGCAAACGCATTAATACAAATCTGTATGTTGACGCGTCTTCACGCCAATATTGATAAGCAAAGCATTTAAATGATACTGGTTCATGCTAGATATGTTGCATCGCTTCGATGGGGTTCGTATATCGGTAATAATAAATGAAAGTCGCTGTTTCTCAGTTAAAAATTAAATTTAGTCACTCACAGTTCTGGCTTTTAGGGACTATAAAATACTGTGTCATATTAAATTTACTTTTGCATGAATAGAGTAAAATATGGAAACGGTTATTGACAACCTGCTTTGATTGCAATGGATGAACTAGCCATAACCAGTAACAAATAGGAAGTACTATTTCTCAATTTCTACCTTTTCAGTGGTAGATTTACGGGCGTAGGATTTTCTTTTGTTGAAATTCTACTGAAAAGTTTGGGTCTCAAAACATGAAACCAATCTTACTTCTAAATATAGTATGATATTGTCCAATGTTTACTGGAAGTCATTACTTGCATTGCAAGTTACTAGCAGAAACTTCCAATTCCATGATAATTATACCAACGAAATTTAAACAAAAATTAGTATGATTAAAATTATAAATTAAATAAAAATAGATTTGACGATGCATAATCTTATTAATATGATCACACTTGTTGCTATTTCTGACAAATTCTCAACACTACGACACACCTGTCGTGATGTTGTACTTTATTTCTTTCTAGTGCTTTCCATGTCGACGTCCATAAGTAACAGCTTTCTATCAATTTACTTATAGACGCTACCATTGTATCTGTTGGTAGATTCGAACACACCGAATAAATCTCAGCGCTTTCCATTATATGAAAACTTTGAATCGTAATTTCGGAGTGGTAGTAAAGTTACTAGTAAACAATATTCGTTTTCTAAATACGATTTTCGTTAAGATTGTAACATACTGTACTTACACCAAAGTAAAATTGACGTCGTCTTACAGGTGTTCCACAGTTCTTTTCGTGTTTGGCGTGACAAAAAAAGCTCTTGAACGCAGTGGAATGCAAGGGTAAATAGTCATGTATGTCATTTGAATACACATCCAGAATGGTTGTGGTTAGTAATCTCAAAGGCTTGGAGAAAAACTGTGAGAACGCACCTGGGATCTGAAAAGGGATGTGAAAACTGGATGCAAGGAAACGCTGCGTTCCCATCATTTAGTAACATTTCTTCCCTCATTCATCAGCCATCTGACCAGATTTCTGTGGTAAGAATGCACATACAACCCTCCTATATGGAGTATAAGAACAACCTGCTCTGACTAGAAATTTTTCAGTCTTCAAGCAGCTCTCCTACTTTAACGTTTATCTCCTCGTGTATTGCAAGCTTGTATGAGCCACATTTCTGTTATCGTAATTACGCAACATATGAAGGGACCAACAAATCTATTTGAACGGAAAAAAATTTGCTAGTACACAAAAATCTTCAGGGGCGTCGTAATGAAAGCTCAAGTGAAATCCCGTAAAACTGATAGATTAGGAGGTGTTTGTCATGGCAAAGTTCACAAGATCACTCGCCGTGAGAAAGAGGACGAAAACGTAGAGATCAACAAATACCTGAGTACACTTCAAGAACTTGTTCCGTTCATGCCAAAGAGCAAACGGTAGGTTACTAAACTTTCAAAAATGTCACTGAATTCTTGTCTATCAATAAACTTGTGCTACTGGAAACAGAACTGTAGCAATGCTGTCTATCACAAATTATTTTAAGTACCAGTGTAAATTAATTTTCTCTTTGTTTTGACAGCCTATCAAAACTTGAAGTAATATCAAATGTTATTGATTACATCCACGACTTGAGGGAAACCCTGGGACTTCCCGCATGCAGTGCTTCAATTAATTCGGAATCACCTATGACACCTGAACCAAAAAGGAGTAACGCAAACCACTCATCGTTAGCCGCTTCTCATTGTGTTCCAACTTTATGCAACCCAAACAACTATCAAAATCAAAGGCAGCCACTCTGCTTCTTATCAAATTCCACCGAAGCTGTTACTGCTGAACAGTCATCAGTGTTTTGTGATAGATAGTTTGAAAGATTTTGCAATCAGAAGAAACTCAGTTCAATTGCAGAAAATGTGTGAGTACTTCCTTTGCTCTTGTGATCTGAAGGACTTATTTCCGGTGAATGAATACACGAACAAACTTCGAGTTCTACCAGGCTTAGCCCCTTTTTTGACAAATTTGTGTTTTGTAACGCGGATAGTAGCACGGAAAGCAAACTGTTGAAATCACAGAGAAAACATTATAACATGATGAATGTTATCCAGTGTTGAATGCGGGGTTGTTTATTGGGGTTGTATTATAGTTTATTCTATGGGCTTGAAGTTTCCAAAACTGTAATGAATGACTTGTGGCCACGATATAATATTTAACGTTGTAATTTATACATAAACGATATATATAATTTTTTCACTCAATAAAAATAATTTTGTAGTCATAGATAGCAGTAGCCTATAAATTCTGATAGCACTGGTTGAGTATACAAATATTATCATATTTATAATAAAAATTAAATGGTTTATAGAAAGTAAATCATCCTAGTCAAATCTATGTTTTCTTAGATGCACCACGTAAACGCATGAAAGATGCAATTGCATAATATACCCGGGCAAAACAGGACACCACCGTCGAAACATTTAAATCAATAAACAAAGCAAACGTAATGCTTGTGAATGTATATGTTGTAATGCTTGTTAGTTTTTGACAGGATTCAATTAACAGGTTAGGAGATATAGAACAATCATATACATATGACAGCAACTTATGACAAATAAGTTAAAAGAATGTTTGGTTTTGTTGCATTTATGATGATGAAGACGAACACAATCATTTTGAATTTCAGTTTTAAACCATTCACAACAATGCGGTATATTATAAGTCACAGAATGATAACCTATCATTCATATGTAAGTTTACATTTTATTTGTATATAAAAAGAGAAGTGTGTACATGTAGATGTACATCTCCATTAAATAATCAAGCCTATTTACACCAGGCCATTGTATAAAATCGACATGCGAGTGTAAATGATGATATAAAACACCGTAAGCATAGAAGGTGTTACTACTTCTGTTATAAATTCTTGCATCGATTTTGATATTACAAGCTTCAAATGCTCAGTATGTGTTTAGAAAAGTCATAGCTGAAATATCTGTCACTTTTATTGTGTAGTTTTCTCAAGGTCGTCTGAACTTGTACTGGAAGCGGATCAAGCATACATTCCGAATGTAATGTAAAAGCATGTCATGAACTTAGAATGGTTATAATAACATATGAAACACAGATGGTAATTGAAGCAGAGATCTGGGCAATGAAATGTTGATGATAGTGATGACTGGCTGATCACCACTTGGAGTTGTTATGCGAAAATATAGCGAGATGATGATGAAAAGAATGAAAACTAATTCACGTTTTATATGGCCAGTCGCAAAGTGGCAGGCTAGCTGAAGAGTCAGTGTGATATTTTTATTAGAAGTTTTTGTGCTTCGTGGAATTTCGAAATACTATTTGCCAAAATGGCTCAGCTAGACCACAGTGAGTTGGGAGAGCCTTCCAATGGCTTCCGTTTTTAGTTTCTCGAGCCTAAAGAATATGACGATGTTTTGAAGTTGTTGGAAAAATATTTGTATCCATCATTGAGCCATGTAGAATACGATCCTGAATTTCCAGACGACTGGAATCAGCTTTTCTCGAGGATGATGAGAAGAGGGAAGAACTTGTCTTACATTGCAGTTGACATTGAAACTGGAGAGGTATCTCTTTTAGCTCGCTCATTTATATCAAAAACCTCGTCATTCAGTTTTCTGCTCATTTCAAATTTTTACATTTTGGATTGCAAGGTGGCTGCAGTTTGAATGGTTGACCTTGTAGAAAAAGGGATTGTGTCGGACCTCAATGGACCTTCTCTATTTAAGCAAAAGAAAACAGGGATATTTTCGAGTTATGCGGAGAGTTATATGTGCAAGGACTGGGACATTTTTGAAACTTTTAATATAACTGAATACGCCGACATGTTTGGCCTGACGGTAGACGAGAAATACAGGAGACGTGGACTAGCAACCGAGATGTACCGAAGGGGATTGAATTATTTGCAACAGAGAAATCAAAATCGTCAAATGTAGTTTCATCAGCCCCTTCACAAGACGAGCTGGACACAAGCATGGATACGTTGAGTATCAACGAAGATATTATCATGATTGTAAAAATAAGGAAGGAGAGATTTTAAACCCGAAATCTGACCCCACTGATTTTGTAGATTTGGCTACTTTGATTTAAGAAACAGGGAGATCAAATAGTAGACACCAGCATTTGAGCTACCTAGAAGATTTACGCACTATAAAATTATGATGTCTATCAAAATTTTGTCAAACCCAAAATAAATCTAACGATTTACCAGTTAACAAATAAGGACATGCAACAGTTTTTTATTTAATTTTAAAACGCGGTTGTAAAATTTGTGGTGTTTAGATTGATAGTTCAATTTAAATCGACAGAAAGGAGTAACAGCTTTGCAGAGGTTTTATACAACGTAGAACAGGTGTACGTTAAAATAATAAGACTAATAATAATAAATCATTAATTGGATACAGACTAACGGTACAGACAGATTAATACAGACTAACGGCAGAATCCATTTAATTGGCGCGACAATGCTAAACGTACTGATACTCCATAAATAAGTTGAAATTCCGTAACATATTCGAATCGTCTGTCAAAACAACAACGGGATTTAGTCAATAGAATAAACACTAATTATGTTGTATTTCAAAGCCAATTTGCTTAATGGTGGCGTTGAAAATAATTTACTACAAAAGTAAGTGGTAAAGAGTAATATGGAAATTGTATAACAAAGTGAAGAATGGTAACTTAATAATATTTATTAATAATTACTTAAGGATGAAGCAAGTGAGGGATTGCAAATTACATTTAGGTACAACGACCGAGGGTAAAATTGAGAGCTCAACGCGAAAGCACATTGCATAGCACAATTACCTTTTAATTTGCACGTTGATATCACAAATCCGAGCAGCTCGTTCTAAATTCAGTAGTTGGTTGTGTTGTTAAATATGCTATACTGAATTCTACATTTCTATACTTTAGACGTTTGACAGAAGTATGTTGTGACATTATAGGAATTAACGCATCTAATATATTTTATTTATTTATTGATATGCAACTGCATGTGAAGAGACTACTGTAAAAATATGTGCATATCATCGAATTACAGCTTACTTCACGTAGTTATTGGATTTATTTGTAGTAGCAACTAATTCTTTTTAAAGATCGGACAGTTTTTAGTCATAAAAAATTAATTGGATGTAGACAACATACATGTATTTCATGTATACAGAAGCGGACTTCACTAACTTTCAAGCAATCAATTTACTAGTCAACTATTTCCCATTACTGTTACAAAAGGCTTTTTCTGACCAAATTGTTGCATGCATGCAGACGAATTAACGATACAATATATTTATAGTTCATTTATAGTAAACATTATATTTCAAGCAAAATTTTACGATTTACTTAAAATGTAAAACTTACGTAATATTTTGTTTGTTATAAAATGATTGACGCATGTGAGGTTATTCGTTTTTCTCTGTACATGTTTCAACACTTCAATATGGGATTGAAAACTCGTTGACTCCTTACAAAAAATATTATAAAATAGGCTTTAAAAGTTTAACCTTGACCCGCTTCGTTCAGGAACTTCCTTTTTCATTACCAATCTGATGAAACATTCTCCTTTTTAGTAAACCCTTGAGATGATTTCAATGATGAAAAACCTTTTAACTCCCAAAAATCAGATTTAGTTCAATCAATCCTTCATCAATAGAATTTAGTTTTCCAGTAAAGTAAAAACATGTGGGTTTTTCATGAAGTACTTAACAAAAAATTTCCACAAAAACGAGATTTTTCTTTTGTAGTAAAAGGATTGAAATATGATTGACATTCACGTAAGAATTTTGTCCCATTTTAGGTGTTGTGTATTATCATGATTTACCTCGGTCCTTCATCCTCTTGTTGGTTTAATGCGTAAAAGAATTGTATTACGTAAAAAATACCCTTGTTCCAACAACCCTTCATATAAAGAATTTCATTTTCCTTTAAAAGTGGTTAACTTTACAAAGTACACTTCTCAGTAATACGGAGTGCTCCTTTTAAAGAAAAATTATGTTTGAACCTGTCGATGACGGAACAAAGCAAAAAAACCTTTAGAATTGATGAAATGGACCTTGGAAAAGATGGTAAATCTGTTTTTCCTAACTTCAAGGTTTAGGATGACGGCATGACACTACTATTACATATTATGTGGTGCATCTTTATTTTCATGATGATTGCATAAGAAAAATGGATTAGAGTCACATGCAAAGGGTACCTGTTTGGCAGAAATATTGGATTACCACCAGTTGGGTTTAGTTGAAGGGAGTAACACAATCCGTATGTCTAGTAGGATAAAATATGTCAGTGGTAATGGTAAAGCTTTGATCGCAATATTAAAATCTCACTGTGCCCCCAAATTGACTTAAAGCCCTTTCTTATGAAACCAAAAAAATAAGCCCTTGCACAAATAGAAATGGATGAGACAATCTTCTGAGACGTATAATTCGCGGAAATATTTTTGCCCTCAGAATTAGTGTCGAAGTTCCTCATTACCAGGAGGTGTAAAAGTACTTGTTTTACAAAGTGTAAAAGGATATTCGAGCAGATGTTCAAATGTTGAACCACTCCATGCATCAAATCTTGCATAGTCATACTGGAGTCTAGAAGCACATAGATTTATTTGCGTAATGAAAACGATATATGTAACATGCACCATCTTATTATTAGAGTTTGAATGGGAGAAAGTAAGAACAGTATTATTTGTTTTTTGCGCTCACTTTGAAAATATTAAGGCTTTCCTATGTTTATTGAAAGAAAAAAAGCGTTGGCCATTTTAATTCATTAAGAAGATCATCTCTTTGTCAGTGATGAAAAGCTGAGAGACTGAGATGCAATATGAATATGAACGTCCTTGTCAATGCGACTTAAGCAATAAAAAACTCTGATGGAGGAGATTACTGATTAGAGTCAAATCTCTCACGTAGGAAGCATCCTTTTCTCCTTAAAAAGTCATCGCATTCTCGACGTAAATGCTGT
This sequence comes from Orchesella cincta, assembly GCA_001718145.1. Lineage (NCBI taxonomy): Eukaryota > Metazoa > Arthropoda > Collembola > Entomobryomorpha > Orchesellidae > Orchesella > Orchesella cincta. Next base: position 8,355 of record LJIJ01001742.1, read on the forward strand.
TGAGTATTTAATTTCTAAGGAGCATTACTCATCTAACTGTTAGCCTTCTTCAAGTTATTGCTCTTGCATCACCTTTCGTCTCACGGGTGATGTCATAGAAAATACCACAAATTTATTCTCGGGAAATAGGACGGAGCTTTATGTAAGAAAGGATCTATGTTTGTTGTAGTCTTTTTTTACATTTATTATAATCAAATTATCTTCATTTTTATCTTTTTTATTGGCGGCGATCATTTGTACTTAACACCTTCGTCCACATGTAATTGTTTAATTTTCCTTAACGTGATAGTTGCGACCGATGTCTTAAAATTTTATTCCCCTCATATAGCAATTATTAGCAATTCAATAATGACGTATTCAAATGTCAGAACAAGCTACTGATCGATGGCTTTTCCTAGTGCACTAATTTGTCTGCCGTATGGTAAGAAATTCCTTTGGTGTCAATGAGACGAAGATGCAAGATTTATTCCTTCCGTAGTTAACGGAATATGGGTCAGTTCTACTTGCATTGTTATTGCCACAATCAGTGCAAAATTATCGGTTTTACTTTTTGTTTGGGATTTTGGGATAAACCCTTTTGAGGGTGTTATTTAGTATGAGTTGTTGTTTTATTTAGGGATATGAACCCATAATGCACAACATAAATTTTGTTTTAACAATGAAGACTTTTATTTGCCTTGTTACACAAAACAAACTACCCTAAAACGTCATTGTAGTACATAAACATGCATCTGAAGAATATATTCGGCAGAGGGAACAAATCATGAACTGAATATATAAATATTATAATAATTATGATATCTTATCCGAACTTGGTCTAATTACACAACATTTGAATATCTGACCTATTTAAGAACGAATTATTTAATCCCGATAAAATTGTAAATTCTATCGTGAAAATTATACATGTTAAAATTAATTGCAGATTTACTTAAAGTAATCAGTGATAAGTTTTCTCAGATTAAGAACTTACATAAATATTTGAAGTATATTACAGTATATTACTCAAACATTTAATTTCTATCACAGTTTCTTCCTGGCTGAAAAGTAACTTAGTTTTTCACATGCGAACAGTTCCACACATTGACAAATCAGCAAGTACTGAAGCCACTTGATTCCATCAATTCATCTTCCAGGATTTGAAATTACACGCAGTGGTTTCCTATGATGATGAGGTGGTTTTGTTGGGGTAATAATAGAATAAGGTGACGAAGGAAACCTAACATTGTTGCGCTCGCTATTAAGAGTAGTGGTAGGAGTCGGTTTGAGTGTCAACTCCGTATCAAAAATGACACTGCATGCTGGAAGCCCCAGGGTTACTCTCAGATCGTGGATGTAGTCGATTACATTGGAGATCACTTCCAATTTTGATACCCTAAAATAAAAAACGACGATTTTATGAGTTAAGCAGTTAAGTGGAAATTTTTTGTTATACATATTCTTATTATTTGACTAAGTATCGAACAGGTATCTATTACAACGTACCTTTTGTTTTTTGGCAAAAATGGAACAATTTTTTGAAGTTTCATTATGTACTGCGAAATTTCTGATTTCACTAGTTCTTTCTTGGAGTTGTGGTTTGTGTTTTTAACCTTGCCACTTTTAGAACTCCTAACCTGAGTGGTTTTTCTAAATACGACTGGAGTTTTCATTATGTTCGTCGTGAATTTATTTTATAAATTTACTAATCAAATTATTAAATTAGAGATTCTACACGTACAGAATCCTGACGGGTATAGTTTTTGTGGAAACTGGCAACAAGTTTTAACCAGAGCGAGTGCTCAGCAAAAGAGCTGTTTGCAGACTGGCAGTTCTTAAACCGTTGTATGTTGTTCATAAACGGTTACCTAATATTACATGTGATGAGGGTTCTTCCTTTTCCTCTTTGTGTATGACATTCCGTGGTGGAATGAAAAGTGCATCTAAACAATGGGAGCCTTTCATTGCCTTGCATCCAGATTTTACATCTCGTTTCCACCGACCAGGTGCGTCCTCACATTGTTGTTCAAACCTTTTGTTTGAAAACCCTTCTGGATGTCTGAAAGGCATGTAATATACATACAAAATGTACGTAGTCACGGATCTTTATTTGTACATAATTTTCATTACACTTGTGTATTTTTTACCATTTTTGTGCTACGTTAATCCAATAATACTAAATGTTTTAATGTGTATATGAACGCACTGCTTTGGAGTTTTTTATGATTTCTCTGTGATCAAGTAATAGTACACGTTTTGGGTAAATTGCAACATACGGTTTTTTGAACAATTGTGTCATATCGATGAAATAGATTTAGACGAATAACGCATTGCAATTTTGGTTATTAAATCCCAATACAAATGCTGGACCTTAAATCCCAATACAAATGCTGGACCTTAAATCCCAATACAAATGCTGGACCGTTTCTGGCATTTGTTTATAATAAACAGAACGTATAAGAAGTCGACGTGGTAATATGATGACGATGATAATATATTCCTCAAAAATTAAACAAAGTTGATACCTAAATAGATTCAACCAGCTGCCATTAGACTTCTTCTGATGTTTCATATAAATGGGGATGAGTTGTCTAACCCAACGTTCCAGATACGTAGAGTTCAAATCAATTGAGCAACTTATATTCTCCTTTTGCACTAATACATACTAAAATAATGCTTACGTCATATAGGTACAGAGACTTGCTATTCGTTTTGTTCTGACCTTTAATTTGTGAAAATTGACAATAATTCATCATCAGACGATGCAACGAAGGAAATTGAACCTTTTCAAATTCAAAAGGTTTAGAAGAGCAAACACCCAATTGAAGGACACAAAGGAAAGTAAAAGGGTTTACCAGTTTCTCCACATCCAAAACGACAAGTTCTTTTCATTTTGTTTGTGGTTGTATGAATAACCTTGAACGTTATTTTGTCAGGTTGAATGAATACTGGGTTAGTGGATTCTGTAAAAAAATGCAATCAAATCACAGGTTTACCCTTTCAGTCTCAACAAAAAATCTCAACCTTCCTGTTCTTGATGAAAGAAACAGGAACTGTATATGTGACTAAGTTTCTCACGATATTTGATGAACCTTTCCTCCGGAAACCCATTAATGCATAACAGTTGGTCTCTTTTTAAATAATCTGAAAGAATCACCTTTCAGATCTCAGATGAGAATTCGAGAAGAATGCTGCCGGGTCTAGCCATTTATAGAATGAATTGGTTATTACGAAATTGATGTATTGAATAATGCATACCATTTACACAAAAGTATTTATGGGTATGCATCCCAGTCAATTTGAATTTCTAGCTGAGTAGTACAGGCAATTTAAAATACACCATGAATTACGTGACCACGAAATAACCTACTGTGTGTGTATTTATCTAATTGCCCTTTATTTCAGGATTGGCGTGAATATTCAGAAATATGCATGATATATTTTTGCAAGCATTTTCAAGATTTTGAGTTGATTACTAAAAAAACGAATTTTATATTGTGACTAGCACGCAAATTAATCTTGAATCCCAATTGTTTCCAGTTGTTCTAACTACTCACATACCTCGCAATACTTCTCTTTATCCGAATTCTTCCCGTGCTTATGTGTTTGCCTCATAGAAAAAGAAGGCATTAAAAATCGTCAGCAAGTGTTCAATAATGGATCAAACTAATGCATTAAATCTTGATCAGTCATGTTATTATTTTGATGAGTGCATAAACGCAGTTATTTTCAACCATAATGCAATTTGGAAAATTCTTTGTTATAAACGACAAATTAGAAAGCAATGTGTATATGGTTTTTAACGCATGGAATGGTGGTTTTGCAGGAAAATATTTGAATAGCAATGTTGTGTTAAATAAAAGTAATAATCTAAGATGCTACGAGTTACTAATAAACTACAGACGACAATAGCGGAATTGGATTTGCAGATCCAACGCCTTTTTTGGAGGATCGTTTAAGCCAGCTTAATTTTTTTGTAACCCAATGAAACAGCGGAATTTCAACAAAATGGACATATCGTAAACGTATCTAAAGAGAAAGCGTAACTTATGCAACATACTATGGTATTATTAACGAGTTGAAATCTAATCAGAGATTTGCCTTTCGATCAAATAACTTATTAAACTATACTTTTGGAGGAATTGGCATGACTGTCAATACCAATGTTCCTTTTAAAACTTCAGTATAAGTAGCTCAAAACTATGCAAGAACTGATATATAAAACCTTATATTACCATGATTCCATTAAGGGCAAATGGAGAAGTTAAAATAAAAAATACTCTTACATACTAAGAGACAACTAAAACGTCAAAGTAAGGTTCATGTTGTAATGGTTGTAATTTTTGACACACTCATAAAATACAAAATAGGCGATTCAAAAGATCCAAAGCTAACACTTAAAATATACATAGATGTACATGTAGAAACTGCAGGGTGTGTAGTTGTGCGAAACCGAAGAATTAATTGTGCAGTCACTTGTGCAAAATTGCTTGTGATTTCAAACTCCTGCAAAGGTTCAAATACGAGTTTGAGTTTTATTTTCGACGTTGAAACTACATCGTATGAAAGTGTAATGAGAATTTTTATTAGGATTTAACAATCCATGTAAAGTGGGTTCCAAATAAAAAAGTCCTAAGGATGCCTTAAACTTTTTGGCTCCGATTTTGCTGAAAATTTTTAGGATATATTATTTTGGCGTAGATCTGCAAATAATTAGAGAATTTACCGACATGCGGGTTTAATTTCTATGTTCGGTTTCCTTCAATGCAGCAAAATAGAAAAAAGTTTAAGGCATCCTTTTATTTGGAACCCACTTTATGTTGGTTTCCTTGTACGAATTTTGTGTCACCGATGTATATTATGTCCTTAAAACCCAACAGAGGTAATTGAATGACACATGCAACAGATTGTAATTTCAAACGTGACATCATGTATGTCTTCCTACTTGCGTATACTTTTTGACATGGCACACAACAATACCAAAAATATAGACAGCGCATTAGAAATAGTCTGAACACGACGGGTTATGACACTGGACATGGTAATTTTAAAGGCATATCAAATTTTACTGAATTGTGTTCATAAAACAACAAAAACCGTCAATAAATCTCTAGTTCAACTGGAGAAAGTTTTTGGCATTTCCCTATAGTGTATGTTCTAAATGCTAATTGATGACGTGAACGAAACTTTTTGCATGCGATTTTATTTTAACAGAATGATTTTATTGTAAGCTTTCATGTAAGACGTGCATTTAAACGATGTATTGTGTTCAAGCATCAAGCTTCATGACGCACAACAAGCATTTTAATGAGCCACTTATAATCATGCAAGGCAAATGCTTAAATGGGCATAGCTATTGACTTTTTTACAATGTATATCAAGGTTAACACGTACAATAAAACTAAATATTGATAGGATCAAACGCCCGAAACAAAAGGTATGTCTTATTACTCTCGAATATTTCCTTAATGTTTCCATTATTATTATGGAAATTAGGGTACCTTTTAATTACATAATAAAACGCAATTTCACCAAGCACTATTACAAGCAAATTATCTATAGCTCTATAGCAAATCTGCTCATTGTAAAACGTCCATTTGGTTTCAGTACTCAACAACCTTTACGGCAATCAATTTTTTCGCAGAGCTACTACAACGCGTTCGTCAATACAACGACCGTCGCAAAAACAAGTCGCAATGAATATATCAGCCCTCATAATGTGCGTGGTATCAGTTCTTGCATGCATTGAAGGCGGAGCCGTAAGTTTTTATTTAAAGTAATTTTTTTGAAATGGTCCTAAATTGACTATATTAATTTATTAGACTGCAAAAGACGATGGCCAGGCACCTGCTTCAGCGCATGGAACTACATTGCTCAAAAGTCAGGTTCCCGTGAAATCGAAGCCAAAATAAAATATCACTACAAACAAATTGGCAATAAAATTTTATAATTTGAATGAAGCATCAACATCTTTTATACATTAGGCTATTAAAACATTCAGTTTAACTTGAATTCAAAGGTCCGCAGCTAGTTTCCAATTAGTAGCAGTTGGTTTATTTGTGACTTTGAAGTTTTTTATATTTTCGACTTACTTTGTGGAGCGATGACCAAGAAAAACGTACCAATTGAACTCAATAGCTGAAGCAAAATGAGGGAAAATAAAACTGAATATTTATAACAAGAATGCTGTTGATTGACCAATAAAAATGTAAAATAAAATCTTACCTTTGCAATTAACCCCACGTCGACATAAAACACCCCTTTGCCAATCCCATTTGGATCGGTATCCATCTCATCCAACAGATGTTGAGCTTTTTCTGCACTCATCCTTAGACTATCTTGATTTTCTTCCTTCCTAACCCAAGAACGAAACGCCTTCATCTAAAATGCAATTTAAACCATTTTGTAACGCTTACGACTTTAAGTTGAATTGAACACTGAATAATGTTGTAACCTGCACTGGAGTTCTGGCGGCAAAGTAATATGCAGCAGCCGTAACAACAATATCTGGGACTGACCATATACTTAAATAAACATCCGATATAGTTTCCGTTTCGGCAAGCATGCCCCGGAGGAACAAAAGAAAGTAGAAAAATGTTGAGATGTGAAAAATGGAGAAAAGTCCTCCAAAATTAATATTGACCCTAGTTGTTGACCGAAACATGAATTCATATGTGTGTACAATTTTTTGACAGTTGTAAGATTTAGATGTATCAGTTAGGAGCACGAGCTTATCGGCTATTTCCTTCATCGTTAATCCAGCAAAAAGAAAAAACCCTTCCACAAAGCTTAGCATTACAAACGAAAAAAACCGAAAAGCACATCCTGTAACTCCTAATATTACTGTTTCTATCTGAATGCTTTCATTATGTGTATTCATAAGTTTATCCATATTTGACATCGTTGAATTGCTTTCCCTTTCATCAAGTTGTGTTACACTGAATGTTTCCCTTATGTAATTTGCATTTTCTTGTAACAAGTCCAACAAAGTCCAATCTGTTAAATCCAAGAATCCAACACCAGCTCCTGAATACACCAATCCTAATACTATAAATCCATAGATGTATGCCTTGGCCGCTTTGAAAGCCTGTATTGTATCGCAACAAGTATTTATTGTGTTTGAATAATTTAGTATTGTGTGTTGGATATCCATTTTGCCTGGCAGTCCACAACTGTCACAAAACAGACTACTACCAAATGATCCAATATTGCAAAATGGCTAACTAAGAGCGACATCCAGGCCGCAATATATATCCAACACTAATACGACGTAAATCAGTAATAATAGTTACATTACCTTTTTCATGTTATGATCATAGACAACAGTTCCATCAAGACGGTAAGTTATAGATTTTGGATGCCAAAAAACTCTAGGAAGTATTTTTCTTTTCCGCAGTACTATACTTAACAGTTGCCCACACATCACTACAGGTAAAAGAGCAGTGGGAAGCATAATGTAGCTGTATAATTCCTTTGTATTGTTGTATATATAGACAAAAATTTGTTGCATTTCAATTGCGTGAACCATGAGCGCCATCACGATAGATAAAACGCAGATGGTCTTAAGATTAAAAATTCAAAAATTATAGATTTGAGTTCATTGGATTTTAATTTTTAAAGTGAAATTAAATTTTACCGTATGAATTGCAGTCACTCCGTAGTGTTTTACTAGATCGATCTTTGGTTCCAGACCTTCTGGATAAACTCTTGGTCGTTTCAAACTCGTATTGATTGGAACTATCAAGGACGTAAACGCATACAAATAATTGGGGAAACTCGGGACAAGGTTAAAATCCAGAATTTCGCCTTTCCCGAAGATACACGAGCTTGGAATTCTTTCATTACTAAATTCATCTTCGATTGCGCTCAAAATGAATCTATTTTTGTGTTTGATGTTAGCTGGTTCTTTTGAAATTATACAGATGAACTCGCGGTGGGATGGCCTACTTTCCCCAACAGGATTCATCTCATTTAAACACCTGTTGCAGGACACTCAGATACGGGATTAGTGTTGTATCGCTCAATAATTAATTTTATAAACTGTTTTGCTAAATAAAGAAGGAAATAAACAACGATAGGGTAACTTGATACATCTTTAGCCAATCGTTTTTAACTTAGTATAAAACCTGTGTTTGTAAAGAAAAAACAGCCAATATAAGTACTGAGCTCGAAGCAGGTATGGTAGATCTGACTTGAATTAGATCTATTCTGCTTGAATCCTAAAACAGAATTAACAGAAACATTAGTGCCCATGGCTTTGACATTGAAACCATTTGTGCTTATTTTCAGTAGCGTTATACTTAACCGTCCGTTATAACAGGCCTTTTGCCGTTTTAAAGCAACAAAGGAAATTATTAGCTGCTTGAAGTTGATTGAAATTTTAAAAATTCCAAATGCATATGTTGTTTTGATGGATTGACCCGACAAAAAAATGATCGCTGTTGGATAGCAAAATTTAAAAGTTTGACGTTCGTTTTCAATAGCTCGCAGTTCTCGTTATTTTTTTAATGTGACCAATTAAGTCGAGGAGACAGCTTTTTAATGGAATAATGTGAAAGTGATTGCATGTCTAAAATTCCAAATTATCGTTTTGATACGTCCCGTGTCAACTAAAAATTGCAATGAAAATTTATCCATTTGATGTTCGATTGGACAAATTAACGCAGTTTTCAATTTTTAAAAATATTTATTAAAATGAACATTGCTTCTTTTGGATGTTTTGGCAAATTTTATTCAATAGTACGGTTATGTAATGCACTATAATGTATGGGTGACCTAAATGAACTTCTCACGATCATTATCCTACTTAAAACGAAGTGTATATCTTAACTCAATTGTTTGATGTTTCTGTATTTAAGTGTTGATGTAAAAGAATAGCATATTTTAAATTACTAATGACTAAATGACTTCAATATTGTCAACATAAACGTTTCTGGATAGTATTAACCCTTACTTAAGGGAATGTTATTTTATTACGTAATTTGTGGACTGGTTGTCATATATGAAATGTCATTAGTTAGCTTTCAATTGATACAACACACCAAAAATGTATTGCTTGACCTTTAACCGTGTTCTAGCGTTCTGATTTTACTTCTTAATGCTTATTCATAATCAGCCCTGCAGTAGCTTTAAAGGGAAATAATGAGTTAGTCTAACGCAGAATCTGCTTGTACAGAATATTGATAGTTGCTGTACATCTTTAAAAAATTGTAAAATGAATAAATATTGATGATCATTTAATTTACATTCAATTGCTTTGAGTCCCTTTCCAACTTAACAAAATTTTACCCGACTAACGATAAATAGGAGCTTAACTAAAATCGATAATTAACAGGTACACTAACACACTACGTATCTGATAAAGTAGTTGTGTGATTTAGACCAACATCTTTTAATAATGTCGAATAAATCTTACATATACGATGAAGGACACGAAAAACGCATCTATACTTCTGTTTCTGCAACGACGAAACTAAGGTAGTAGCGGCATTTGCCAAAAGGTTATCGAAATAAAACGTCATCCATCCATATCATTTATAACTTTCGTGACACTTTTATTAACTTGGTCAATCGTAATTCGTCTCGTATTCTGGATATCAACTGTTGTGTTATCTCTGCTTAAAGGATAGTTGTGATCATAAATCAGTCAAGATTCAAGATGTTGTTATATCATCGTCAATCAATGAAACCGCATTTATATTAATTAGGTTACATGCTACGGTGAGCAGACTCATGATCCATTGGATTACAGTGTATTGGCAATATGGCAAATAAAATTGGATAAATGTGTAGCTTTCTTGATCTATGGAAATTGTTTAGTTATATAATGTTGACAAAATGTTTCATACTGTGTCTTTGGATTGTATAAGCATTCAAGAATATTTTTCTTTCATCTTCATCACATGACTCTACATGTTTTGGATAAAACCAGCATAGTCGTTCTTTTAAGCAGAATCAAATTGAACTGTCAAGTTAACCAGTTTGTAACTTGATAATTGCTGTCACTGTCAACTGCAGCAGCAACCTGAAAAACATTTTAATTTAACTGTGCCATAGTTCTGTTAAACTACTAATAGTTCCTACCTATTCACACGTTCATTATCATGCCTACCTTAACCAGTATTAGAAAGCAAGAGAATATTGAAGAAGATAGCGATAGAAGGTAATCCCAAATATGGGAATCTAATACAACATTATAGATAATTTTAAAAGATCTAATTGGAAACGTTTTAATTGTAAAGAGGTCTGCTGGCTTCAGAAGACTTTATACCTGATTCAAGTGATAATATCTACCATCCCGGTTCCACTGCCGTCAAAAATGGAGAATTATTACAACCTTCAAAAACTAAAGAGCCCCCCGAAACAAATATTGCTGGCCAGTCATCAAATGTTTGTGGCAGTGATGTTGATGTGGAGAAAGTTAGTGTGTCATATTTTAGTCTGGTAAGCTTGCAACCAATTTTTATTGTGAAAAAATTATTGCTTCTGAAACAAATCGGAGTTTAATTACAATATTTGATTTCAGTATCGCTACTCAACCAAATGGGAAAAGTTTCTGATAGTCTTAGGTCTTTTAATTGCCACTCTCACTGGTGTTGTTCCAGCATGGGCAAATTATACATTTGGACAGTTTACCAAAACCATGGTGGACTACGCATCAAATACTTCACGACAGTGTCCACCGGCACCCACAGAAGAAACATCGCCGTTTATGAAGCAAGTGGAGAAGTTTGTGGTTTATCAAAGCTCACTTGGAGCTTTCCAGCTTGTTGCAGGATACCTTTTCGTTATGTTATTTAACTACGTAGCTGAAAAGCAAGTAAGATTTTTTAATGATATCACTCAACAATATTTAACAGGAAATTAATCATTTTTTTCATTTCGATAGGCGTATAAGATAAGAAAGGAATACTTTCGGAAGCTGATGCAACAAGATATAAGTTGGTTTGATAAGAATGCTAAGCGCGACTTTTCTTCAAGGATGGTTGAGTAAGTAAACATAGCTCTTCATTCCAATTTCGTAAATAAATATTATTCAAAATATTGAACCACTGTGTATGTAATTTTAGTGACATGTTAAAAATCCAAAACGCCATGAGTGAGAAAATAGGAATGTTCATTTCCTCTATTGTAAACTGTGTGTTTTTAACGGGACTCTCATTCGCCCTGGGATGGAAGTTGACACTCGCACTCATGGCGTTCATACCACTGCTCGCTATTCTTACCGGGTTTGATGCAAATGTGGAAAGTAAAATGACTTCCCAAGAACAAAGCGCTTACGCAGAGGCTGGTGCTGTTGCTGAAGAAGTTTTTACCAATATCAGAACAGTTCACGCGTTCAATGGACAAACTAAAGAGATGGAAAGATATGATGAGAAAATTTCCCATGCAAAAAAAGTTGCATACAAGAGACACTTTCTGAAAGGGATGGCAAATGGTTTCATTTGGATGGCGTCCCTGATTAATTTTGCATACGCATTTTGGTATGGCTCTGTTCTCGTCGTTAATTCCAGGGAGACTGGAGATGGCCTTTATGGACCTGATAACATTCTTGTGGTGAGAAAAATAGTTTTTGCCTTGCCCTGAACCCTTATGGAGCTAGATAATAAAATTACAAATATATAGATTCTGTTCAGTGTGATGATGACTGGATACTACTTTGGCTCATCGTCTGACTATATTGAAGCTATTAGTGGAGGTTCGGGTGCTGCAGAAGGAATTTTTCCAGTTTTAGATAGGTGATTTATAATTATTAAATTATAAGCAATAGAAACCCTATAAAAACTGAATTTTTCCCTAATTTTTTTCACTCGTAGAAAGTCAGAAATCAATAGTTTGTCAGAAGAAGGAATTATTCCCACAGGAAAATCGAATGGTGATATTGAGTTTAAAAATATACGTTTCTCATATCCTTCCCGACCCGGAGTCACTGTTCTAGAAAATTTGTCAATTCGAGTGAAACCTGGACAAACTGTTGCCCTTGTTGGAGCATCTGGTAAATATATAGTATAATTTAAAATTTTAAGTTGCATTCTATAGTTATTTTTGGGAAACTGAACAATTTATATAGGATGCGGAAAGTCGACATGTATCCAACTTCTCCAAAGGCTTTATAATCCAGTTGAGGGAGAAATTACATTCGACGGTGTTGACATTCGTCTGCTAAATGTAAAATGGCTGAGATCTCAAATGGGAGTTGTAGGACAGGAGCCAGTTCTGTTCAACACGACAATCGCGGAAAACATTTCTTTTGGGTTGAAGGGAGTGAGCCAAGAAGAAATTGAAGCCGCTGCGAAACAAGCTTTCGCGCACAATTTTATCATGCAGTTGCCACAAGTAATGAGCTACAGCATTTTTACTTTTTCCAATTTATTGTTGGTTTATCAAAAGGAATTTTATTTTTATTTTAGGGTTACAATACTCGCGTGGGTGAGAGAGGTGCAAGCTTGTCAGGCGGTGAAAAACAGCGCGTAGCACTGGCGAGTTAAGTTTGAAGTTACTGTCTATTTTATTAAATATATTTGGGTGAATTATAAAATAAAATCGTTTTACACTTTAGAGCCCTTGTTCGAAACCCTTCAACGCTTCTACTTGATGAGGCAACATCCGCTCTTGATTTTCAAAGTGAAAGCATTGTCCAAGCCGCATTGGAAAGAGCTAGTGAAGGCCGCTCAACAATCATAATTGCTCACCGATTAAGCACAATTAAAGCTGCTGATGTGATTTACGTGGTTGATAAGGGTTTGGTATGTATGTTGCTATATAAAAAATAAGAGGCTATATGGTATCCTCTATTATCTGTACTTTCTTCCTATTGAAACAGATTGTGGGGCAAGGAAATCATACAGAACTCATGGAAAAGCGTGGTCGTTTTTATCAGCTAGTGTTGAGTCAAGAAGGAAATGAAATTGAGAGAGGTAATGCTGTAGAAGAACCTGAAGAATTGGAAGAAAATTTCGTTGGAGAGCACACGCAAACTACCAGGAGAATCACTAGTCGGACACGGTTAATAAGCGTGACATCTGCAGAGTCTATTCCAATTGAAGAGAAGAAAGTATGACAAACTCTTTAAAAAAGTAATTTTTGATGGTCAAAATTTAGTAACACATTTTGATTAAAATTACTAGGAAGAGACAAAGGAATCAGATAGTGTTAGTTTATTTCGCCTGTGGAAAGCAAACCTACAAGAGTGGCCATATCTTGTTATTGTTGTCCTTTGCTCAATTGTCAAAGGGCTTCAGTTACCAGCTTACGCATATATTTTTGGCGATTTTATACAGGTGCGTGGGGTTCTAATTTCTTTACATGTGAAAAGTTATAACCTAATTTGAATTGCTTTAAATTTTCAGTCATTCACAATTAAAGATGACGTCGAAGTGCTAAATCACGGACGGTTTTATTGTTTCGTTTACCTTGGTATCGCGGTTGGGATGGGTTTATGTGGATTTTTTCAGGTATTGAGATAGATTTTACGGGTTAAAATGAAAACTTGCAAATTATCACATCAATATTTTGAGTATTATCAATTAATGCTGATTTTCTTTTTAGCTTATGTTGGTGGGTTTTTCCGGCGAGTGTTTTACATATCGCATTCGCAAACAACTGTTTTCATGCTTGTTGGGACAAGATATTTGTTTCTTTGACGAACCCCAAAATACTGTTGGGAAGCTGACAGCCCGGCTTTCTACGGACGCATCAAGTATTCGCGGAGCAACTGGTTCGAGAGTAGCAGGGGTTTTGCAAGCATTTTCCATCGTCATTGGGTCTGGACTCATGTCCTTCTACTATCTCCCAAATATGGCTATGGTGACGATTGTCTTTGTCCCTGTCATGATTTACATTTCAATCCTCGAAGGAAAACTCATGTGGTCAGACAACGTGATTGAACGAGATTCAATTGAGTCCTCGTGCAACATTGCTGTGGAGGCTTTGAATAACATACGAACGGTTGCTAGTCTTTGTGCTGAAGAACAGTTTATGGAGATGTATGAGGAAGCATTGGCTGCTTCACATAGGTAACGTTTCGCTACATAAAATTACCAAAATTTGGTTGAAAAACTAATGACAAGTTTTCACCTTAGAGTTAACCTAAAGCGGGCTCATATTCGAGGGATTGTGTACGGCTTGGTAAGCGGTGGACCAATGTTTTGTGTTGTGGTACGGTGCTCATTTGTGGTGGAGCAGTCATGCGCCAGCATTGGAAACGTTTTCAAGTAATTGCTAAAGTCATCCTGATGGGGCAATTCGAGATTTATTTGAAAAGGAATAATCTAGATTTCCATTTATTCAGAGTTGCAGAAGCGCTTATCTTCTGCACATGTCGGGTGGAGCTGCTACCTCCTGGCATGGAAAATTGCTGCTTATTTGAACTCTGTGTCAAATTCTTCAAACAACGTTTAACTCGTTGGGAAGGTTGAAATTTTCGAAAATGTAAATTTAACTACAAAAACAGACCATCCATTAAAGTTCTCAAGAACCTGAACCTTAATGTGAAACCTGGGGAAAGTGTTGCAATTTGTGGCCCATCTGGTAACTCTAATTTACCAGAACCTAATTTAATTTACCCTTGAAAAAACTAACTTGTTGAAGAAAACAATTTTGGACAATTTAGGTAGTGGAAAGTCGACGTGTGCAGCTTTAATCTTTAGATTTTATGATCCAACCACTGGACAACTGGTTATTAAATTGCAATTTTTTTAGATTAACTTTGTTTTATTAAACGCGTAATAATATATTATTTGATTATTTTGACAACCAAAAAGAAATTCGATGGAGTTGATCTGAGGAAGTTGAATCTGGATTACGTTAGGCAGCAAATTTCTCTCGTGTCTCAAGAGCCCATCTTGTTTGATTGCTCAATTAAAGACAATATAGCGTATGGGAGCAATGAGCGAGATGTGGAAATGGACGATATCATCAACGCAGCTATTGCAACCAACATGCACAGCTTTATCACTTCTCTGCCAGCAGTACGATGGGCACTATATAAAACTAGTATTATCTAACGATGAAACTAATAATAAATATTTCCTTTTTATATCATCAGGGTTATGAGACTAGAGTTGGGCTGTTAGGAAACCAACTAAGTGGTGGCCAAAAACAGAAAATTGCAATATCCAGGTATTAAAACCGAACCACACCTCTTTCTTCTTCTTCCTTAATCAAACTATTAATATTTATTATCAACTATTTTTGTTAGGGCGATTTTACGTCAACCCAAGTTGCTCGTTTTGGATGAAGCGACTTCCGCGCTTGATAGTCAAAGTGAAGTTTCCGTTCAAGCAGCACTGGACAATGCGAAAAGTGGAAGAACAAGCGTCACCATTGCCCATCGCCTCAGCTCCATTGTCAACTCAGATAAGATCTTTGTGATGAAAAGGGGACGGATTGAGGATTCTGGCACACATGCTCAACTCATTCTTCGTGATGGAATCTACCAAGCCATGTGGAAAGCACAGTCTTCCCAACAGTCTGACAACTTGTCATAAAAAAGTGGCATTTTAACTGGCTTTAATTATATTAGGTGTTATGCCAAGTGTTGCTTTTCAATTTTGGTTTTAATAAAAAAAATTATGCTGTTTTATTTACAAAGATTTGTTGTTACTTATTTTACTAGACATTCATTAATAAATGCATTTTAAACTGACTTGAGCTATGTCTTTTTAGAGGTAAGTTCTACTAAAAACACCTCTATGCGTTGTCCTTAAAGCTACGTCGACTCTTGAGCTTTTAAATTTTTCATTTTCTATATACATATATTTAAACAATCAAGAAGAGTTGCATAGGAAATATGTGGTTTAAAAAATAGATTTACTTTTGAGGTTGCTAATTTAATCCTCTTATCCACATCAGGATTTGTCACGTCATGGATAATATTGTGTAGTAGTAAAGTTATAAATGAACGCCGCTAAGTGTAATAGAAACTACTGTATAATTAAATTTTTAACTAGATCCTAAAGCAGTACCGAATGTTAATGTGTTCAAAAAGAATGGCTGTCTCTTCATTTGATTGAAAAGTCGCAAGTATGCAGATAATAATACATACATCGTATAAACTATTAAGTCGTTGTTAATGTTTGCAATAACTGATTGAAATAACATGTTACTCTACTAAATAAGTATGAATAAAACACACATTTTAAAATACTTCAACCGACAAAATATAACACATCTTTAATCATATGTCCAACCATATTCAATAGGAATGGTTTACTGTAAATTTACACTCTTTAGTTAAAAGATTTTAAAAATTATGTTTAAAATCAAAATACTTTACAAATACCAAATTCATAACCTCCAAGCGTGTCTTCTCTTTGACTATTTGCACAAATTTATGAGTTGTAGTGTCACCTCGTAAAATTGTAATTCGGCGTGTTTAGGTTGAAGAGCAGTGAAAAGTTAAGGCTAACCTTCATTTGTGACACTCTAAACGTACATAGCCACAAATGATTACTCAATACGTATGGAATTTGTGTAAATTCTCGGCTAATGAGCTCATTTGAGTTGTCAGTGCCTAATTTTCATTCCTTGATCAAAATAACACAGTTATTCAAAGTGTGGCACTGTGTTTGGTATGCGACTTTGGTAATATAATTACATGTATCGTAGGAGTTGGAGTAATTGGTATTGACGATAAAATTTATAAGCACAATATACAACAAATGATAATCAAGGACATGAAAACCTCATCAAAATAAACCACTAAATTGGCTACCTAATTTAAGGTAACGACGTTATCCGGATTGTTTGGGTAAAATGATGGGTTACTAGAGTAGGCTATCGGTTTATTTCGGGCATGTCAACATGAAAGTATAAATTAAAACAATACGCAAGCAATCAAGGAAGCATCTCGATTAAATATGCACACGCAAACTCAATCAAGGTCTTGCTGCATGCTATAATGCATTGTAAGTTGTATATATGAACGTCGACTTCCACGTTTCGTATCATTGCATTATATTGGAACCTTGAACTTGAACCAACTGTATTGAGCTTGTATGATAACATATCTATAACTATATATATATCTATAGAGTGAGTACCCCAAAACCAATATCTGATTGTTTACAGAGTGCTGAGTTAATGATAAGAAGTTTTGCTGATACATCCAATAATACCGGAATCACCAGAAATGTATTAATGTGTATGCTTATCATTCTGAGGAAAAGCTTTTGTTTTAAATCTATTTCTGAAGTTATAAAATGATGTGGAAAAACCTTAATTAGTACTTTATTAATGCGCAGATCAGGAGGTAAGATGAGTTTTACACGTCCCAAGTTGGATCAAGAGACTCACTTGCACAAAATAGTGAATCATCAGCCCAATAATCCCAATACCCAGATCAGAATGGAAGGACAAAATTTGAATACATTTCCATTACACACTGCAGCAGAAAAAGGCAAGGTAGATTTGTTGGAGGAGTTATTAGATAAAGGAGACCCTTTTGAAACAGATTTGAAAAAGAGTAGAACACCACTTCATTACGCCTGTTGCTTTGGTATGTTTTAAATATGTATTACTTTTAAAGTTAAAATTCCATAAAGAATTCCATTTTAAGTTCTTAAAAAATTTAAAAAGCTAGATCGAGAAACAATAGCATTGAAAATGGTATCACTCATTTTGGAAAAAAGTTCGCAAGCTCAAACGTCCAGCGTTCATGATGAAACTGAAACAGAAAAACTTATAAATTGCAAGGATGCTAATGGCTCTACCGGTTTGCAAAATATAATTTGATCAGTTGTTTTCTAACAGGATATACATTTTGCTATTATTTTTATAAACTGCTTGTGATTTAAATTTTCAGCATTGCACATTGCAGCCAGAGCCCGTCACTCGACAGTTGTAACGAAGTTAATACTATTAGGAGCAGATGTAAATATCAGGTAAGCCACTTCTCAATTTTTTAACCTGATTCCATCGAACAGTTAAATGAAGTTAATTTCTACTTATAAAGAGACAATAAGAAGGTCGAAGCACTACAAGTTATTTACAATAAGGTTCCTACAGTTATGACGACAATTTTTGATACATCCGTGAAATGCAAAACTGGCGATTCAGAAGATCCTGACCTAATACTCACTTTCGACTTTGGGTATATCTACAGTATAAATATAAGCTGTATAATTATTAGTGTGGTAAAAGACAAAAGAACTAGGAGCAATGAAATCTGATTATGGCCTATACATTTTCTTGAATGTGAAACAAGATGGCTTTCACACTGCCTTGAAATAAGTAATAAAAAATGGGAAATACTTGCCCACCCTGTTGTTGCAGTGTTTTTACATTTAAAATGGAGGAAAATGATTTTTCTATTTATCCTATCTATTGTGTATCAGGTAAGAATACTCATATTATTTGGTTATATACAAATACTATTCTGTAGTGTAGTAATAGGAAATTTAAAATCTGATATTTTCACTTTTCAGATATCTTGGCTCATTTTATATGCCTACTTTGTCACCAAGTTGTACTTGGATATATGTCCTTATAAAAGCTCGGAAGGTAATATTTTGTCACCAGTTGATAGTGTATTACAAAGTATAATTTTATTGATTTTCCACTTGAAGGTTCAAGTCTTGACAACTACAGTCAGGAAAATGGCCCGAATTTAAATGATTATTATGGCCCATGGATATTTAACGGTAATTATAAACCTTAGATATGTAATTTTATCCGGCATTTACTCACTGAGACATTTATTGATAATACAGAAACTACCTGTGACACTGAGAAAAATAGAGAGAAAATTGATGGATTGCAAGTTATAATGCCAGTTCTACTTTATATGACTATTAGCATTGCCATCAAGGAAGTTTACCAATTTAATATGTCCAGCCGTGGAAAATTATACTATTTGCGACAGTGGAGTAACTATTTACAATGTCCATTTATATTTTTCGCTGCCATTCTTATCATTTCCATTTGGTTTCGAAATAATTCCATTTTGAGTTCGGAGCTTGGTGTTTTCGCATTTGAATACCAAATCGCTGTTGTAAGAAAATTAATTTATTTGTAGGGTTTCATGACCCGTTTCGGAAATTAAAAAAAGTTGATGTTTTGAAAATTTCCAGATTGGAATAATGCTGATGTGCGTGTTGCTGCTAATTCAGTTGTCAAAAATTCCAATTCTTGGATCTTACGTGTTGATTCTTTCAAAAGCAAGAAGCAAATAAAAGTTCCTGTTTCATTAATATAATTGGAGTTATTGTGTTAAACATTTCAGTTTTACCAAGATAAATGAACGATATGAAAACATGCTGTTTAACATTCATTTATTTACAGGTATTTCAAAGGTTTTTCTGGTTTATGCTGACATTTTCACCAATTTTGATAGCTTTTCTCATCTCATTCCGCATTCTTATGCCCGAGGTGATTAATACAGTTAATTGAATAAACCTTTTATTCATGCTCAGTGAAGTAACATGCGATGAATTCTAAATTAGAAACATGAATTCGGTGACTCTGGAAGTTTAATCAAAACGCTCGTGATGATGACTGGAGAATTAAGTTATGACGAAGTATTTCATGGCGAAAATACAAAGGATATGTTGCCTTTTCCTTTGATGACAAAGTTGCTCTTTGCAGCTTTTGTAGTAGTCGTATCAATAATACTTTTCAATTTACTGATTGGTCTGACCGTCAGTGATATTCGAGTAAGTTGGCATTTCTCGAATTGTTAATTTATTACAATTGTACCTTATTTTACAACATGTCCATATTTTAAAGAAATTAGAGGATGACGCACACCTAAACTACATCAACATTTCCGTAGAGGAATTTGACGCTATCGAAAGTTTCATGCTGTCTGTACTCGTTCAGACTGCCATGAAATTTTTACTAATACACTGTCTGATTCGATGTCTACTTGTTACTCAGCAGCATAGTGATTCCAAAACCAAGTATGCATGAATTAGATCTTTATTTTAAAACAGTTACATCATTATTGCTTACTTAATAATTCATTCAATGAATGAAATTCTAGTATGAAGATTGACATCAGTATTTCCAAGGTTCCTGAAGATCTTCAACGGAAAATTCGAGATCTGGCTGCTCTAAATTCTACTAAAGAAGACTCGCCCAGTAGCTGTGCCACTAAATTTGATGCTAATATCACCGATAATGACACCGAAACCACGAAAGATGTGACAGAAGATATTTTACAAAACACAGTGAAGCTCAGAGAGCAAATGAAATCAATACTTCAAGAGTTATTAGATGAAATCGCACAAAAAAAGATTTCGGATTCTTTTTCACCAAGTGATTATCAGTAAAATTAAGTGTTAAACAAGAACAAAATAAAAAATATATGCCACATGTTGCAACACATAAAAACCTCAAATTCACGGTTTATTCACAAAATAATTTTTTACATATATGTGAATACTTCATAATTAATGGTTTGGGAAAAGCGAGAAAATATTATACCATTTTATTATACAAAATATTTACATGAAGGTTAGTAGGTTTCGTAGATGCACGTTTATAAACGAGCATAATGATACCTTATCTAGTTCCATTCCGTCACACGTGAACAACCGGGTCTCAGGTAGTTGACTTTTAAAGAAAATTCGATCGTCTTCTTCATCAATTTTGTGCCATCATCCACGCTTCCCTTGTCATGAGATGACGTCAAATTATTTCCGCTTAAAGATTTCACCACATTTTCTGTGTTTTTTAACCCAGTGCCTAAACAGTCAGACAAGCCTACCTACAAGGTCGCGTGGCTTTTTATTTCACATCTTGTCATCATCGTAAAACTCCCATAATTTGGTATTTCATGCAATAATAACGATAATGATTACGAGTCGTTCTGTTCAATGAACCTTAACCAGTTAATTCCGCACTAAAAAGTGTACTCTTCAACCAATTATTTTTGAACTTGCGAACGTTTTCTCGCATTTTTACTTTGATTTCCTTATAAATAAAAGGATGACACGGCTTTCAAGTGTCAAAACATTTCCTGACGTGCTCAGACACTCTTTAAAAGCGGTAAAATGATTTTGTTAATAAGTTTTTCCCAAGTTCTACACCGAAAGTTTATAGTACTTCTCTCCTTCCTAATTTTAATATTGAGTGTGCAGAACAAGAGTTTTGTTCGATGCATGAGATCTCAAGCATTGTCCTTTTCATCAAGATCATCTGCAGATCCTGGTGAAGGGCAAGGCTCCCCTCAACAATCACAATCATCCTCATCAATAAACCGAGAACGGGAATTGATTTCAGCTCAGTTTCGAGCAGCTCAAGACCCACGTGATTTAGACAATGGAGTTGAAATTCCTCCAGGAATGGAGTCCTTGCAAGCTTCAGGTCTAATGGAAGAGGAAGCTCAGCTAATGCCAACATACATGGCTGCTGCTAGTCACAGCTCCAGCCCTTCTAAACTGAGGCTAAATCGGTATAGCCAAACGGGTTACTATAATCCTTATCCATCTTATGTCGCAGCTTTCCCCAGTGTTCCTCCAACTTATTATGGATATAATAACTATCCCAGCTATCGAGAAAAGCAGATGTTTGACCCGATTTATGACACAATGCAGACTAGAGCTATCCAGTCTCAGGCTGCCCCAACATCTTTTACTCAGCTAAGCAGCGTGAGCAACAGTAATAGAGACGGAAATTTTTATGGTGACGGTCCACCAGGATATCGAGGTGGTGGTGGAGGAGGAGGAGGTGGTGGTGTAAATGATAATGAGGCAGCAGCAGGTGGACATAGTGGAGGTCATGGTTGGGGTGGCTGGGGTTGGACGAGCAAAGTAAATACAAACGGGATTGGACTGCTGGGTTTGCTAGGATTGCTTTCTTTGCTGTCAAACGTGTTGCTTCAATTTACAACAACCACCACGACAACTACGACTGCTGCTGGTGGAAGGAGGAAGAGAGATTTGGGGCAGGATGAGAATGAAGAAGAAGACCATGAGAAAAAACGGGAGAGAATTTTCATGGAAATTTTGCCACATTTGACGCCAGTCGCTTTTGCACCGGATGGGAGTCTTCCGCTGGAATGTACTTTTCATGGGGTTTGCATGGCGAATAAAATTCTGGTGACGGAGTTGGGTGTTCATGGACGAGTAGCTGGAGCAAGGATTTCTAGCGCGGTTGTGAAGCTCCTTGATAAAGACAGTTCGGGTTCAAAAGGAAAGTCCAAGTTAAGAAAGAAATTGGAGTCGGCTGCTCTTCATGGGAGGGATAAAAAGGATTGTGAGAAAAAGTATCCAATTTGCAGCGCTTTGAAGCAACAAGAAGGACCAAATTTGCCGTTTGTGATTCGAATGCAGGAATTACCACAGTTGATATCTAAAATTTCAACGCTTTCCCAAGGAGGTTGGGGCGGTGATGGAGGCGTTCCAATGAGTTTGTAATTTTAAATTATATAATGCATCTTGTTTTTTTTTTACTTGACGGACTTTTAGAACACGACATGGTTGTACGACAGTCTGGAGAAAATACTGACAATTTCACGAACTCACATACTACTGTATACTTGACTTTTTTTTAAAACAGAATTTGAACGATTGACGGACAAACCAAACACATTCAGACGTAACGACAAATATTATAAGGACCCTTTCAATGTATATTATACAGGTTTCCATCGACTAGTGGTTTTGGGCTAAAAATAAATAAATATTTTAGGAGATTTCTTACAACTTCCTTGATGTTTAACAAACATCGCGCATTACCCTTGTCATGCAAATATTTTTTCTCTGGCTCAATTTGTGTATCGTAATGCAAAAAAAAAGTTCAGACATTAATAAATTACTTTTTTCTACGAACGTATCATTTGTTATTCTCAAACTATTGCAATCCGAAAAATATGTTTTAAGTAGGTTCCACAAGTTAGCAAAAATATTGGTATGGACATAAACTGAATCATTTAGTTTAGGTATGTTAAAAAATTGGAATCTTATAAAACAATCTTATGTATTGGAATATCTGTAGCAATAACAATAGTTTATATTTAAATGTATTTAATAAATGCTATGAATATTCATGCGTACTTAGAAATACTGATTATATGTATCGCACTAATTAGTGATTATTTTCATATGACACATTCTCCCACAACTTGGAACAATCACATAAGTGTAAATCGTGGTTTAAGAACAATCTACCATAAAAAGAAATCGCACTGCATTCAAAAGTAGTCATTTTTTTAAATTGCAAAAAATAGTAGTAAATCGTTTTTAAGAAAAACTCCTCTAGGGATGCAATAATGCAAACTATCGATTCTAACAGGATATTGAATTTCATATAAAACCTTCTCATTTTGCGTCAGACAGACATTAAATAATTGTGCAACAAAAAGTACCTCAAATAGTATAAAGTAAAGCGACGGGTACAAGTCTAGGCATTTATGATTCTACATTAGAATGTATGGTTTTCATATCTGAGAAATCATTTTTCAATTTTGGTTATCCCTTTGCACGTGTTCCTTAACAAAATAAAGGAGATGCACATTGTATTAACCGATATTGATATCAACAGTCGAATTTTTGGAAAGGTTTCCTACCTGGAAGGGGTTTACTCAAAATTGTATATTTTTTAAGTATGATTCTTTTGAGTTGCTGTTATATATGATAAGTTCACATTTTTCAAGAATTATAAAACTATATGATCCATTATAGAAGTTTGACCTCATTTGATATTGAAACCAGCCACCGAGCACTTCATTCTGTTCAGAACAAAGCAGATTTTGCTAAATATCAGTAAAATATGCTTTCTTACATGCAAAGGTTGGTGTTTAAAATCTGCAAACGTGGCTATTGCTATATGTGTCCCTTACCCATTGAATGGAATTCCAATTATTCAAAACTAATCTTAGTCAATTCCAAAAAACGTAGGATATTTTTAGGAATTTTGACTTCATTCTCGGGGCTACTTGCGATAGCTTGTGCTTACGACATTTTAGGCCACTATTTGATTCGGAAACGTCCTCATTTTGACTTTGGTATAACTGCAATGCTAGCTTGTGCGTATTGTGGCCTTTTTGTGTCATTCTCTGGAACGATATTGTCACTCCTATTCAGTAAATCAATTCAAGGGACAAACAAACTTTTGATCATTAGCCAGGAACTGTATGTCGGTGAGTTAAAACTGAATTTTAAACCTCATTTTTATAATTGTGAATAATCACGCAGAATATATTTTTTAAATATTGATATTTTCAGAATATGGCGAAGATGATCGCTGTGAGCTGATTGATATCATTATGCTTCTGATATTAATGGTGGGTGTGCCTTGTCCATGGATTATATTCTTTTTTTCATTATATTTTCAATTCGATCCTTTCTTCTTCGTGTGTGAAGATCTGATGGGTGATCCTACGCAGCGAGAATGCCATTTTTCTCAGCCTTTTATTCAGAGCAACGCTACTGTGTGGAGGATTTGAGTGCGCAAGAATGATTGTATTTATGACGGAGATTCTAATTACAGTTATCAACCGACTACAAAAATGTATGCGCGGTTTGTTTTTCAATTCAAATTTAAACTCAATTGAGAATGTTATGTTATATTACGTAAGGCTTCGACTGATATTCAATGAAATGGCACCTTTGCTACATAGCTTCCTGTCGGCAGGCATTTCTGCCGCATTTTGGGCAATTGTTACGGCTTCGTGGGTTGTAATCAATGGATTTGACAGAACGCCATTTTTCTTTTATGTGATGCTTACTTGTTTAGCCTTTGTACTTTTGGTATTGTTAAACTCGTTTCTTAAATTGATTTGCAATGTCTGCGAAAACTGTTCAAGTGTTGTAAAAATTTGCAGAAAAATTGCAAGGGAAAGGCTATACACTACATCCAATACTGAAAGGAAGCATGCAAAGTTCATTATGCTGAAGACAAGGTCAATGAATCCGGTGAAAATTGCGTTTTACCCTTTTTTAAATATTGATCGTAGATTTGTTATGGATTTTATGGGAAATGTGTGTGATAAGATTTTTGAATCTGTTTTACTTTTTCAATAATCTTACGTGATATGTAGACAGGTACGCAAATTGTAGTTTAACCTTTTAGTACGTACAGACTGAAAATACTTCTATTTGTAATTTGCATGCTCAATCTTTGTAAACAAGAAATAAACATTAATGCTGTAGATATTGTAATGAAGACATGTAAATCTCACAGGAAGAGGCGTGAGATATAGGTGAAAAAAAATGAATACCAAGCGTCGTACTTTTAACTTAGTAAAAGGTAGCCATGTTCCTCGTGTGTATAACTTTACAATATGTAATATATATAATATTCTTGTACATAATTTCCCTATACTTTGAATTAATGTTTATGAACAAACATTTTATTTCTAGTTTTGAAGGAAGTCCACAAACGTTAACCATTGTACTAGCAGCTTAACATGCAATATTGCTATTTTTGTGTGTATCGTATCAGAGTAGTCAGAAAATGTTGATATATTGTTTTGTATACTTATGTATATACAATTACAAATGTTCTGCAGAAAATATTGAAATTGAGTTTGAAATCTCTCAGGAGTTGAAATGGGTGGAAAAACATGAGATGTCAGTTTCGGGTGAACGTAAAAGCCTGTCTAAATGAACAATATGGCGAATCGCAAATGTTTTCTGTTGTGAACCTGGTAGTCCAATTACTTTCACTGGTATGCTATGTGTATTCTTGGGCTTTATTACAGTTCATTTTTGTTATCTGCGTTGGGTCTTGATCACGATCCTTTTGGAACATTCAACTGCAATATGTATTCGTAAAAGTTTTCATTTATGAATAAAATCAAGCAAGTACAAATGACATGGGAATACAAATGCATGCAACAATACCGTTGACCAGGATTCGAGTTCTATTTGTGATCCGTACATGTATATAAGAATATCCTTGAAAATAAAAAACAACCGTCTTTCTCACTGTTTCAATATTGTAACTGGCTGGGTGCCGGATTGTCTTTTTTCCAAATTTATATTAAAGCCTATTCCTTCAAAAGTAACTTCCAATAAACAATGTATTCTTTGTCGGCTAAAAGGTTAGTCATCATGTAGCCTTCGTTCGGCCGATTCACGAAGTCGTTTCCGTGAATCACACTTAAGTCGTCGGATAAATTACCTTCATTTATCTGACATAAGTCGACTTCTTTGTTTCTGGTTTGATGTGATCGTCATTAGTTATTTATCCGTTCCTATAATACTATGGAAAATATTTCAAGTTTAAATTGAACCTAAAAACCAGAATCTAAAATGAAACGAAGCAGGAAACAAGTAACAATTCCAGAAAGTAGTCTGCAGTGCAGGTCACGACGAAGTTCAAGCTTAATCACAGTCAATCTTGATGAAACAACAGATGAAGAAATTGAAAGACCGAACGGTACTACTCCCGTCCTGCATTTTCGAGATGATGAAATTTATACAGATGGCAATGGGTTGGGTAGCACAGATAAAATCTTTCAAATTGTAGTATCTGATTTCACAAATGACAACCAAACAGCGACAGAAAATCTTCCATCCGACGTAGGGAGAAAAATGATATCTTGGTTTCAAACCTGCAAGAACAAAGGGAATGGCTTGGGATGTTGTAATCAAAATTTCGGATTTTTTTCAATAAAAAATTTCAATATGTGAATTCAAAGCTGCAGGAAAACTGCCCAAACAGCTCTCTGGAAACATACTTCTTGTATGCAAGTGGTTTCGGTGTGACACCATTTCACTTGATAAGGAAAAACAACAAGTTCTGGCTCAAAAAGGTTTGATATCTTTATTTACCAGCAGTTTTGCTTGCTTTACAGTAAATGCCAATTTTATTTTATTACAGAGAGTTGTAGTCTGATTTTAGCATTCCCAAGCAGAATCTCTGTCATGACAAAAAATAAGCGTGTTCAATATTTTTTGTGCTTATTTTTAACTTTCTTTAAATTATTGAATTACTCTATTTTTGTACATCACAACTTTTTTAAGCTAGCATCTAGAATTATTTTGTGGTGTTAGTCATTAAATACCTAATATATCAGCCATATAGTAAATTATTGCAAAAAAGCGTCGTCATTTTTCTTTGTCACTATTGTTTCGGCCGAAATCAATAGTAAAATTACAATTTCACTACAGCGCATGCAATTTTATGCGAAGCAATGTATGCAAAGTAAGTTATGGATTTACTAATCGTGGACTCGTCAGCAGTTTATTGGCATCAATTAAATTTACGGGTTATTAATGGCGTCTACTGAAGTGAAATACGATAGCAATAATCAGCAATTTAGTTCAATATTTTACAGTTGGCTGGTAGCGCACAAAATCCATAGTTTGTTGCGAATGGGTAATTGTATTACACGTAGCCAGATAATTTTATCTACTAATTTGAAAAATCAATATTGAGAACGCCACCACTTCTGTATACTCAAAAAATTAGGAATAATATGGAGCTTTTCACCATTCAAAAACGCGTTCATCTGTCTTGCCATGCTGTTAACGTTATTGGTATGCTTAAAAAGTCAACATTCAAGCGATTTTATTTTATTCATTTCGCCTTAGAATAAATCTTTCAGACAAGCACACCCCCAACGGAAGCACGAAGAAACAAAGATCCGCCACATGTTACGGCTAGAAACAAGAAAGTTATGGACCGGCTAGCTTTGGAAACTGCCTAAGCTTAATGATAATGATGACTGGCGAAAAGAAACGTAGCTTTGAGACTCATGGATTTGTTTTTGCTGTTTCTGTAGTTCGCCTTATTCATAATTTAAAGTGTTCAATGCACCACCTTGAATAAATGTAATTGGCTTCAATTTCAAATATTTTCGATATTAATCGATACGCTGTAGCTGAAAAGACTATTGTACATTGGCAGTAATTAAAATTTTCAAACAACAGTTACTTGCTTAATATTTAATGCGGGATTTGAAATGATGAGGAATGCACAAGAAATGTTTTTAGGTATTTTGTTAATGGACTGTATGGAAGTTGTGAAGATGAGAATCAAAAGTAGGTAGACAAGCAAGGAATGAATGATACACAAGAAGACTGGAAGGTGTGTTTTAGCTTGAAAAGAACTTGGAAAATTTAATGTCAAAAAATCTAATCGGGGTGAAATGAGAATTTGATATAGACCGACGTGAAGTTGAAGGACAGAGTGAAGGTGTCTGACCTTTTAGAAGTAGAAAATGGGCGCAGAAGCTAATGTGCGACTGCTTTTTATAGGGAAAAATTGTACATAAAAACTGGTCAAAAACGAAGGAAACATAATTAGCTAGATAGGTATTCATGAAGAAAAGTCTTGAAGTGATCTGATTTACATTAATACGGAGATTATTCAAAAAACACATTTGAGTATTAGGATTATTATACATTCAGGAAAAGAAGTCAATGAACATGAACTTTTGAGGTTAAACAATACTGACAATACAATTCTTGTAAAAAGCATAAAAATAGAAGAAATCAACATTTAAACATGACAAAAAGTAATATTGAAATGAACACTTGTATTAAACATTCTCCCGACCTCTGAACGCAGTTCAGAAATCCACATAGTAAGATAAGTTGTCAAAATATAAAAGGAAGTCATTAAACTATGTAAAACTCAATACGCTGTGGCTGACGAGGACTCGCTGACATCATGCTACACCTTGCTGTGGGGGGATTAAAATTGGGACGGCACTGTCTACGTTTTTAACCGCGCGGCCGAATGCAAGATGAATCATGAAGCTTTGAGGACCTCCGCCTGCAGCAAAAATAAAACAAAATTTAATGTACATCTACGCTCAACTTACTATGCTTCATTCTGATATTAATTAATGGACTTAGCTTGTAATGGGTCGGGATAGTTCGCCGGAATAGTTTTAACGTAGCGCTTCGTACTAAATTGTCAGCTCCAGGGTGGAGTTTGATGATTCGTCCTAGTTTCCACTTGGATGGAGGTAGCTGCTCATCCTTGAATGACCACAATGTCGCCAATGGAGGGGTTGTCTTGCTTCTTTGTCCACTTATATCGCTGCTGCAGGG